>CAJOBZ010000016.1:680000-950000 GCA_905332375.1 Pieris macdunnoughi
TTGGATTACTTTACTGGACACTGATTGCTATACATCTGTTAATGGTCACGATAAATTTGTCTCGCCATTATTATTTTATAAAATGAAATAGAAATAAGTAGTATGCAATATATAAATCGAAATAAACTTTGTGCATTCTGTGAACCTTCCCGCGCTACTCAGGATAAATAACAGAAACGTGAACGGAATTTTGTTTCACGCTTATACTAACGTTTATTGATTTTATTAAAAGCTCAAGTTTTAATATTGCGTAGTAGGACATTTGCTCCATTGCGATTCCTTACACTTAATATATGTAGTTATAAAACGTTTTTTATATTTTAAGAATTCAATAAAAACTATATGGCAAGAACTTATTCTAAGACCTCCGCCGCGGTTATATCATGTGCGTCGCCCTCTAAGAGGAGTTTCAATATAATTTACTAATATTATAATATACTACGATGTATATTGAAATAAGTAATATATAGTAATGATTTGAATTAATAGAGTAATAGAGTCGAATAGGTAGAATTAAAAAGTTGTCTTTTTTAAATTAAAATAACCACCGGTTACCCAAAACAGTTATCTACTTCATTCTATGGACACATTATGTACGCAATAGTTTTTAAAGGATGTAGAAAAGTATATCGAATCTCCCTGCCGATTCAAAATATGCAACCTTGCACTTTACAACTGAATTGGACGATTTTCAGTCATCAAGTTGGGGTCTCCCTTATCAAGACTACTTTTAAGCATTAAAAACACAAAGGTATCTAAATAAATAAACGCTTTTATATCTGTTGAAGAAGATTGATTAGAGACGAACCATGTATTTTATTCCATATTTTTCGTTTAGAATTAGATCAAACACTTTTCGCGTAAAAAGAAAATGAGCGTTTTAGTACAGTCTTCAAATTGATGTCTCAAAGAGAAAGGCGACGAAACAACAGAAAAACTTTGAAAAATAGAGACGGATGGCAATTCAATCACAATAAAACCGAACCAATCTAAACCTTAGACGAATTTACTGCTCTCGCTCTTACGAAGGCTTCTCGATTTAGCGAGATTTCTCAAAGGTACTCACAAGTTAGAACACTTTTTTGTTATTGCAGTTCGGAGACTCAAAGCTAGATACGTCTGATTTGCTCAGTGACCTTTTTGTCTATATATTTCTTAGTCAGTGTAATCTTGATATTTGTATCTTTGCAATAGGATAGTCGATGTACATCAATATCTGAAAAAATATTATATTATAAATATGCATAGTCAATGATAAGCATGGTCTCAATTGTAGCAGTTCCTTACAATCTTCTTGTAGACCAAAAACATGGCGATTAAAAAGAGTGGAGGACAGTTTCTTGCCCTTGATTTGCAGTAAACTTAAATTTAGATCTTCAAATTTTTGAAGTGAAAACTTCTTTAGCGGCGTTCTACATTTTTTTTGGAATGGGTAAAAAATATTAAACTCGCGACAGGACACGTGACCTGATCGAAAATTCGTAAGACGGATAGAGAGTAGACAGCTGGCGCGGCGTATTTAATGTAATATAATTTGTCATGTCTGTGTACGATAGCGCAATAAATAAATATTGTATTCTACCACATAAATGATAGTTCTTTTATACTGATAATTAAAGCAATTCGTGCAAAATTATTCCCTAACCATTCCAAAATATTAAAAACGCACAACGTTAATATTCAAGTTTTCACTTCTGCCGGCACTCCCGGAGTTCAAACCATAGTTTTTTTTTTATTGACGTTCATAAGTGTAACAAATATATTAAAAAATAATGAATTATACCTTAAAAACAACGAATTGTAAATAGAAAACATTTTAGTCCGTAGCATTTTCATTCGTTTATTTCGTTATAAACGCTATTTTAACGAAGTAATACAAAATTATATGTGACATAAAAAATACATAATGTAGACTATGATGGAAGAACACATTACGCATAGATAAAATACAGTTTTATTAATATAGTACCTATACCTATTATTGCATCAATAACTGAATTATATCAGTATTGTCTAGAATTGTATTCACCTGCGGTAAAATAGTTTCCTTAACCAAGGCTTGTTACAAACATTTCTTTGTCCCCAGAGAAATTTTCCCCATAAATAAATTAGGCACAGCTTTAAGCGGTGAATTTTTCATAGTTAATTCAAGATGGTCACATAAAAGGGCGTAATGTAGTAGCACCGTGATATGTTGTAAATGTATTTATAATGTTAGATTTTATGGAACCGTAAATTAAACAAAATTCTTTGTGCTACATTTAAATTGAGATCCAAATGTTTATCCCATTAGTCTCATGATATGCATAGACATCCTAAACACGTTATATTCACTAACATGTTCTAGTTTCCAAGGAAAGCTATTTGCTGTTTGGAAAACTCTCATCCTTTAGATTGATATAAATTAGATTAATTAAAACAAAAAAAATCAGTGGCGCTACAACCTCAAGGTCTGAGCCTCAGATTTCTGAATCTGTTTCATGATCATTTTTTAATCAATAGGCAAGTAGGTGATCAGCCTCCAGTGCCTGACACACGCCGTCGACTTTTTGGGTCTAAGTCCATTGGTGCACAGCCGGGATCGAACCTACGACCCCAGGGATGGGAATCGCGCGCTGAAGCCACTAAAGCCAACACTGCTGACATTAATTAAAACACTTGATCAAGAAGATACATAATCTTCTTGATCAAGCTGTACGAAATAACTTTCCCAATGTCCTTATTTTTTTTTTATTTTCATACAATAAAAAGATCAAAATTTTGTTGTCTGTTCTACAAAAATATGTCAGATTACTCAAAGATTGGTTGATCTATTGATCAACCAATAATATAGTCTTAGAATAATAAAATATATCGAAAAATAATGCTTAGTAATTGTGACCGTTGACAACTTTTTGATATTTAAAAATCACTAACTGATTGTATGTTACTGTATTTACAACTCTACGATAACATATTAAACTCCGTCGCTTTATACCTTCCTTCGCAGTTGGTAAAAATTCGAACATTCTTACCCTAGTTTACGCTCGAAAGTCACATGTTTTATTCAGGTCATTACCCTTCAAGTACCAATAGAAGGACAGACGAAATATCTACGCGGTTGCTTTTAGCCGAATGAGGTTCACGCCAAAATGGTCAGCACATGAAAATACATTCCTACATATTATTGATATGGTTGAATACTCCAAATCATAAGATTAGCTTTTCTAGTCAAACAAATCTGTCAATAGACAGCGATAAAAACGAAACTTATTTGTATTTTATGAAGCCGAAGTTAGTCAATAAAACGATTAAAAAATGTTTATAATAGGAATGTGATGTGACGCAAAATGGCAGAAACCACTGACATGCGTAAATATAGTAATAAAAAAAATGTTTTAAACAGTAATGTCATGACATTACTCATGAGTCACCAGTTGATTGGCATAATTTTTAAGTTTAGAATGACTTGGAATATAAATATATTTTGATATTTTTGTATTAATGTTAAAAGACAAAACCTACTATACTCTACGCTACAAGACAAAAAAGAAACAATAATGTTACATACATTATGAATAGACTATAGCTAACAAATGAAATTGACGATAATAGACACTATTTTTTACTTCTTCACTCTACTCAACACCGTATATTTCGTCGCAATGTTCTTTTCTTAAATTAAAAAAGAAACATGTTTCGTACATAAAAAGCGGGTTTTTTTTCAGTTTTCAAAACATAGCCAAAAAGTGCTTATGCTCATCTTAACTAGAGTAGCAATTAGTACAAGTACCTGTTTCATGTACAGAGAAGTGCTTATTATAAATCCTAATTTGATACACATCTGGTAGGGAATGCAACGAAACGACGTACGTTAATGTAATCAGTGTCATACGAGTATTGACCTCGCGTGATTATATCATATAAATTATAATTATAATATTTATATAGAAAGTATAATCGTTTCTGTTTTAGCAATATTGTAGAAATGTTCCCCAATTGGGGTCAAACAAATACACTTTTGCAAATATATTTTTATTATTTCTGTATCTTTTACTGGATCACCTTTATATACAAAGTCGAAAGAATTATAGTTTCATTCAATAAAATTCAACAAACTACCATTACTCAACCCATGATATAAATCTAACGCGCCATAAAATGTATTTAAGATATTTATTTGTTATTTAGAATGAAAATCAAAAGATTTTGCTTTCTAATTTTTTTTAATTGCATGAGTTTTCTCTTTCAAAGCAAAATATTCTAACTACTGAAATAAGCTTGGCTTTCAGAAATGAACGTTCCGTTGACCGTTCTAAATTAAATCCAAATCGATATTTCCGTTCCGAGATAGATTTTCCTGAATTAATTTAAATCTAAGGTGATGATTGCTTTTTGCTTTCCACCTTTAGATTAACCAGTTTCCGTTTATTGAAAATAGAGTTAAATTTAAATTTGGAAACCAACAAAGTTTGAGAACTCTTTTTGAACAGTATTAGAAACTGTAACTCGAACTCAAAATGCAATCTGTGAAACCATTTTTCCGTATCAAATAACTGAAAACTGTCACAGTTTTTAAAATTATCTTTATTAGAAAGTGAACGAAAATTATTACCAGTACTTATTACGACCCTTTTTTCGTTAGTTTGGTTATGATCACTGAAGTGGTTGAAAATTCATTGCAAGTATGACATTTGCTTAGGCACTACCAGCTAATCACCTTAACGGATTCGTTTCCAGGGCAATGTATAAAAATTAAACTTAGGCGATTAATTAACAATGACAAAAATCTGTGACGTGTTAAATTGATGTGAGGATCATTACATAGAAACATATTTTGTGCCCCATACCCATAATTGGACAAACTCATTTCTGCGTTGTATGTTCAATCATAATTTTTAAAAATAATTCACCTCATTGTACCTATCAAACTGAAATAAATGCTTAGCCGAAAATCAAACCTAGGACGCGTGAAGTTATCAACTAAACCACAAAGGAGGACAAAACAGCAGTAAAATTTATATAAAGATTAACGGACCCATTTGCATACAAGCATGATTTGAAAGCCTACAAATTAGAAATGGTGAATCCACAAGGGGACTAAACATCAGCATTCGGGACGGTGACCATACTCGCCATAAATCTCGCGACCGAGCTGGGACTGTCCGTAACAGCCGTAAATCTTGGAAACCCACGATCACTTTGTTGTCTATTCTCATAGGTTACATAGATTGTCACCGACCCTTAGCATCGAAAAGTTTTAATATATGAAGTTGCATCTTGAACATATTTCTTCTACTTATTTAAATTTTTACCAGATCGGACTATTATTTTAATTTGTATTAATAAATTACAGAAATGTAATGTCAATATATTCTTGTCTATGTAATAATTAAATCGAAATTTAAGAATATTGTTTCTGTAACATTTTATCGGACCGTACGGATCCGTCTAATAATTGTATGACATCTTTATATACGAAGGTAATTTAAATGGTATCTTTAATTACTGACGCATCCTTGTTAGTACTGAAAACATGCATACAATGAGATTAATTATGCAAAAGGGGCAGAAACAAATGAATTTTTCAGTTGAACTAAGGCGTGCTTCGGTGACAAATTTGGCGAGTTTACAGTCGAGCAAAATCTGTTACCGAAAGTCGTATTCAAATGCCGTGGTTTTAAAAATGTGATCATAACTAACTATTCGTTAGATTTTTTTTTAGTGAGGAAAAATACAATTTTAATATTTAAAACACATTTATTAAATGTTAGAGGTAAATATTTTATATTTAAAATATTCAAAAATGTTATATTAATAACTAGCTGATCCTGATATATCATTTATAATAAAAAAAGGGTTTGATCGTAGAGGGGTGAAAATTAGGAGTTGTATGTATTTTTAAATGCTGTATCGTAAAAAAATAAAAATTTATCTAAAAATTAAAAAAAATAATTCGGACTATTTAGGGGGATGAAAAATAGATGTTGTCCGATTCTCAGTTATACCCAATATGCACACAAAATTTCATGAGAATCGGTCAAGCCATTTCGGAGGAGTTTAACCACAAACACCGCGACACGAGAATTTTTTATATTAGATGAATATTTCTATTGTAATTGTTGTTGTTGAATTAAAAATATCTTCGTTATTAGAATAGTAGATTATAGAATTGTGTTAGAAATTATACTCCGGTCCATCTACACATTGCAAGCAACCATAATAACCATCAAGCTGAAACTGAGTAAACTTGTTCAAAACACAATTAAAAACTTTTCAAAATTCCCCATCGTTACGACCCATGGAAAAAATTGTACTCAAGGCCAAAGGTCAAAAAATTATCTATAAAAGGGTATCTATAATTTTTTTCCTAAAAGTTAGCGCATCTGAGATAAAAAGATTTAAAAAGTTGTAAGCGTCATTGATTGCATAAGCGCGCCACTTGTAATTATACCTACCTCTGTAGCTGTAATATATGTAGTAGAAAAGAAAATGTATTTGCGTTAACATCGTACCTGTGCGCATTAACGTTTTTAGATATTCTGACAGGAAAATTAACAGCAGCTAGGTACAGATGTAGGTAAAATTTTACAATGTAAAATTACGTCTACTGATTCAGTAATAATTTAATTATTCATTTTGTAAAAAGCAAGTTTTTTACCACCTGTATTTCATACTATATACTAAAAACTACCTTTGAACAAAAATGTATCCAATAGCACAAATAATTTTTAGACGAGGTACTATGAAATAACATAACATTAATTTGCATGATGTATATAAAAAATCATTATCGGGTTTTTTAAATTTCGTGATATGTTAGAAATGTGTATTCAAAGTAGGAATATCGTGTTTTGAAGCGCTTAAAGGGTAAATGATGAGTTGTCACGATATCATATCAAGTTTACCTAACTGTATTTAATACGATTTATAGCAAACAAACAAATATATGTTCATAAAACTATTCAAAAGTTGTTAGTAATAGTTATTGTTTTTTACTGCTGCGACTTCTTTTCGATTTAGCTGTGTATGACTTCTCTAGGTATGTTAAATCCAATACTCTAAATCTGCCAATCTATTTCGTTTTAGCGACCACGCCTAGACAGTATTTCACAAATAGTGTTCTCCTGATTTTATTGACATATATTTATTTAAAATAAGATTAAATATATCAATTTATAAAGTTTAAATAAATGTGTTGTAGTCGCGTAAACCAAAGACATTCTTATGATATATATTATTCTTATTTGTCTCGTTCAGTGAAATTATGTTCATATCGTGATGAATTAAGTTATTTAGTTAAAGCGTCAAATTATCAAGTGATATACGAAATATTATGCTCCTATTAGCCAAGCAATCTTTTATTAAAATTGCGCTTAAAATTGTTCAAAATTACACATAATGCCTTCCATTACGTTGTTAAAATACTACGAAATAAAGGTAAAAACGTGATAATATGTATCGATTGTTTGCAATAACAATGTCTGCATGTCGGTGACGTGCCATGAATAATTTTCATGTAAAATTCTCTTGCATTATAGGACGTCATACTTCGTGTCTGCTGAATAATATAGAATGTTATTGTACTCATCGCGTCGGCTCTTTTGAGTTTTGAGCTGAAGCTAACCTTGCTTTAAGTTTCCGTCATTAATAATTATTACTAATAAAGTTTCGCCTTAATATGTTTTTTTATGTAGCTTACGTTTTTTGTAGATACATAACAACATATGGAACATTTTGCTATGCTACCGCAAAGACACTGTTCGCTTTTCCGGACGTAAGCAATAAAAAAAAATTTTTTTTAAATATTTTACACTTTTCTCTGCATAAAATCTCAGAGTTCAAGGAATAAATAAAAATAAGTACTCGAATCGAAGATAAGTAATCGGTTCTTCGTATTGTTCTTAGAAACATAATTTGCGATTTTCGCCTATATCTGTCCGACTTAGTATGTGTTAGAAGATAACAATAATGATAAAACTAATACAGATGGCACTTAATGACTATGGAGACTTGATGAATTGGAGGTCTTAGATTCGAATACCGCAAAAAGTATTTGTTTCGAGTATAGATTAACAGAACGGGTTTCAAAGAACCAATGTTTGCACAATTGACATTTTAGCCGGCACAATCATTTACATACTCGTATACGCTGAGGTTCTATATAAAGTTATAAATTATTGTTTAAATAACCAAAACCTACTTACCAGTTCGAAAATAATACGAACAAAAATAATATATCTTCAATAATCTGTACGATGTACGAAAATAATATAAATATTACCCGATCCGTGGAATTGATACAGAAAATTCAATCAGTGCTATCAAACGCCTAACGTTTACTAAATTGAACTTGATACGTTTTATATGTGGTTGAATGTTATTGAAGTTTAAACTTCGTTCTATTTGTAACTATAAAATAAAACGTGTTACTGATCCATGCGGAGGCTTGTAATATCTCTTGATAATAGAAGACATGAGTAGACTGTTTGTTCGTTTGTACCACGGTTTTCTATCATGCAGTGTAACATGTTTATTTTAGGCTAATTAATATTGGAACTCTGTTTCTGTGGCACAGGATAGAAAGAGGTGGTAGTTTCTACATTTGGATTACGATTTAAAACGATTGTGGAATTCTCTGCCTGTAGCAGACTTTTTTAAACGGTATGTAATGGCTGATTTAGGTTATATAAATAAGAGGACATAAATTAAGAAGAGAATATGTCACCAGGAGTTCACTCGTACCTCGGTCAGACATCTATGACCGTTGCAACAATTAAAGAAGTTGACACAAGAATAACAACAGCTTGGAAGAGCTATTCAGCGTTTTGAGAAGTCATGAATAATAAGTCAAGCATGGTAATTAATAGAAAGCTTTCAATACTTGTGTACTACCCGTACCTACATATGGATCTCAAACTTGGGCGCTCACTAAAGCGCAGCATACAACACTAAAGGTGTGTCAAAGATCGTTGGAACGATACATGATAGGGAAGAAAGGGAATAGATAAAATAAAGAATATATCATTAAGAAAAATAACTAAGGTAGCAGATAAAGATAAATAAACTTAAGTGGAAATGGGTGGGGCACATGGTAATAGGAAGAGAAAAGTGGGGCATCAAAGTATTAAACTGGTGCCCAAGGCACAATAAACGGAAAAGAGGAAGGCAATTTAGAAGGTGCATAGATCAGATTAAGGAAACTGCTGGTAGTACGTGGCAGATTGGTACAGTGCAGACAGAACTGGCGTGATTTGAACTTTGCCAAGGGCACACTCCTAGTAAGGAATAGATGATAGAAATATAAATGTAAAGTATCTAAAATACTTTTATTTCAGTTTTATTACCATGAAGCTTCCATGCGAAAGAATGTTTATGATGTAAAGTATTTTGTCTACATTATTTTGCCTCTTATTCAGCAATTTTCAAGCTTAATGTCTATTGTTATCGCATGCTTTGTCCTTATCACTCCAGTATTATTTTGATAATGTATAAACATGATAGGACGTTATTTATAGTATGTTTGTAAAATACTGTTATTTTCTGAACTTGAAGATGTTAGTCTTAACAAAGACTTTTTGCAGAAGAAAGCCTTGTCTTATTTGTGATGTTTATTTAGCTTTAAGATAAACTTCGGTAAGTGAATTGTATTGACTATCGGCGCTAATTGGGTGGACAAGTTTATCTCTATTTATTTTGGAAGTAGTTTATTTAGCTTTCTGTGATTGTAGTTTTAAAACTTAATTTATGTAACAAAAGCTCTTAATTAAAATTCCTATATAATTTTAAAAATTATTTAGGGTCGATAAGAAAATTCTGCGTATAATAATCTATTTGTGCCCGACCGAGTATCAAACTCACGACCTGGGGCTGAGAGTCGTGCGCTTTACCAACATAATATTACTGTATGCTCTGTGTCTATGTATTTTTTTCTAGACTCTCAGGTCAGCCAACAAAACCGGACTAATTGTCTCGCCTAGAATGGAATCCAGGTAGATAATACGCTTTCTGAGTTAACCACTAAGCCATAGAAGCGACCTTAACAAATATGATCTAATTACTATATTAGCAATATATTTAATGAAGTGCGAAATTAACTAATTAATTAGTTCTCATCCAATTAATTTGACTTAATAGGATTTGTCGCTTGGCTTAAAATTAAGTTTGATCAGAGGGCTTTTATAAAACTTCTAATATTGTTACAAATTATCTTAGCTTTAATTAAAGCTAACTTACTAATTAATTGAATTACTTTAAAGTGTAAAGGATCTGACGGTTAACGTTTTATTATGTACAAATGTAAAATAATAACCTTTTTGGTATGTGTCTTAAGATTTGTATTATCTTAATATATATAAATTATTCGTCACGTTGTTTGTCCGCTATGGACTGGAATAGATAATCGGGATATTGTCTATCATTCATACAAGTAGTGTAAAATACATTATTAGTACATTAATAGTCAATAGACTGAAGATGTCAATTGACTATCCAAGAATTTAATATTAATTAAATAGTTAAAATTGTTTTTTATGCAACCATGCATGAGCTTCCAAACCTCATTAACAGCCATTTCATTGATCACTTTATGCAAATTTCCCTGAGGTGTATGGACAATTCTATTATATTACAAAGAAACATTAAACGTAGCAGAGTACTACTACAGTATTAATACGAGTAAGCTAACCTGGATTACTCTGACTTTTATTATGAATATAAAATAGTTAGCAGGGGCCGTTCAAGTTGTTACCAGATTCACTGAAGTTGGATCTCCCCCAAAGCTCCGCTTGTCAGCGAAAGTAAGCAAAGCATTCAAAAATAAGAACATAACAGTATTCATGTTTTGCAGGAATCCTGGAAAATGCATTTCGTTTTAAAGCATAGACAATGTGTGGGTAATACCAGATAAGAAAATCAAAGACCCCCCCGTCCTAAACAGTGCTTACCCAATCTTGAGCCTCTAATAGTACAATAATCCAAATTCTGAACTTACATACATATTACTAAACACCTCAAACGAATCTGTAACATGTCCTATTACTGATACTGAAAATATGCTTATGTGCAAAAATAGTTTTAATATGAAATGTGTAGAATTAATTAATATAATCTTTAAAATACTTTTTACGTAGTACAAAAGATGAGACTAGCTCGCAGCGTCTGCGGGAGATTTCTAGTGTGGGAACAGAGCCTTTGCTTCTATAGGACGAGATCTTGTATATGCTGTATAATAAAGTTTTTTGTTTATTTCGTTCATAACAGTCTTAATAAAATGTATAAAGTCCCCGACCTCATATTGCTTCTGAATCTGAATTCTATGTAAATTAGAAATAATTTATATACCTGTAAACAAACGTACATAACTGTTTAGATATAAACACATGCAGGTTTGCAACACGATGTCTATATTTTCTCAAAGAATTCAACACGCACACTAGTATGTGTTAATAGGTATAAATTAATTTTGAATCGTTTCAAGGAAAATATTCCAGGAACCCTTATAAACATCAAGCTAATTCGAAAACAATAACGATGAACGGTCGCGTGGGTTGAAGGCACAACGTGGATAGCTTCGACCTGTATTGTGTAGGCAGTTGAGCCTTAACTCATTAGTTGATTCAAAGTTCCAATATGAACACAATTCATACGTAACAATGTGAAAAACCATTCTGTATTTCACACTATATTTCTAATTATCCTTAATATACTTTGAATGATTGTAATTAGCCGTCCTTCGAGCCCCAATTTATTGTTCAATGTCGTCCAAGTGTCTGAAATTCATACATATTAATAGAAGCCACCAACGTGACATGAGTTTTTATTACTCACATAAAACAGCTAGCCACAATGAAAATGAAATGGCCCGTGTAATGTTCAATCTTTACGTCTTTTTTCATAGTAGTTATAATTCGACAAGCTCTCAGCGTCTGCGGATTTTTTTTATTTAAACAGAGCTTTTGTTTCTATTGGACGAGGTCTTGATAGCTGTAGAGTTGTTTATTTAGATATAACAGTTAATAATAATACAGTCCCGATCTCAAATTGCTTCTGCTGATTTTGATTAAATTCTTTTATATACCTGTAGTTCTTAAATGTTTAGGTTAAAGACATGCCGGTTTTCTCACGATGTTTAACTTCGCCATACGAACAAGACGCACACATATAAAAAGCAATATTATGGGTTTTAAACTCAAGTGTTGTTTATATTCGCCGTTTTAAACATCTAGTCTTTTTACCACAACTATTCCGTCTGGGGTGTGAAGAAGGCACAACAGTCGATCAGCTTTTTATTAACTTAATTTTGCCTCTTCACTTGGACATTACAATCTAGCCTTAACTAATAAGTATTTTAAATCTAACCTAATTTAAAGATATCCAACATAATTTATTGTCAATTACATTACTTACACTCTTTACTAACACTTGTGGTGACTCGTCGGACTTGAATTCGTGTATGCGGTGATGTTGGTTATTTCGACTATGCATTTGCGTGTTGTTCCCACGAGAATGTAAGTGACTGCGCCTATTGCACCATGCCTACTGCTGATAGAGGACAAATCTTTGTTTTTTTATTATTAATTACTTAAGATGTCATGTGGAACATGGTGTAATGGCTGCAGCTCCTTACAAACATTGTATAAAACAAAAAAACTTGGCGATTACAAAGGGTGGCAGAGAGCTTATTGCCAGTTCTTCTCTTCCGTTCTACACCCTTGATTTGTGAACTGGCAGTAAATGTAAAATTAGAAGCATTTAGCATTTAATATGTATTTGTTTTTGGCGTTCATAAGTGTACATTGTGTTACCTAAATGAATGAATGATTTTGATTTGATTATTTTTGATTTGTTCTTTATATAGTTTATACTTCAAGTCCCATTATTGTTAATAGGTATAAGTGAGGACGCGATTAAACGTCTTTTGTTTCAATATTTTTATGAAAAATAGGAATCAATTATCGGAAAACAATTATTTATTCACATAAATATACCCAGGTTAACACGTCATGTAGGTTAGATGTTAACCCATGAAGGCAGAACAAACAACTATTAAATGTGTCTATAATATCGATAGACCATTAAATTTTGAAAGCTTCAATAACAATGTAAATATGTTATATTCATGAATATAATTTAACACAATATATTGAATTGAGTGTGGCCATAAATCAATAGCCTTATAGCACCTTAGGGAGTACTCCTCGGTCAAGACTGGAGTGTATTGTTTGACACGAGACAATGGACATTAATATTACGATTACTGAAATATATGTGATCGATTGAATTATTAAATTTTACATAAGGGTTGTATTAACCCAGTGCGTTCCTCAACCCTGATGTAGAGGATTCAAAGCTTGGCTTGATCAATGGATTTTATGCACAAGTAATACATGCTCGTAAGGTTAAGGAGGTAAACAATAAGTCAAACTCAAAAATTCAAATGACTAAAATTTACGTAAAAGGCCAACTTGCCTGTGAAAAAAATTATAATGAAATAGATGCCAAGGATAGTGGAAGCTTTTATGTTCATATTTATTTTAGTAAAAGTTCCAAATTCAAAACTATTCTTAAGCAAGAATTTTGTAGTTTGACCAAAAACATCCGTTGACTGCGTATTAATTAAAAAACAATTCGTAAGTGAAGTGAGACTATGTTTCTACAAAACTAGTATAAAGAATATAAACAGATAAAGCTGTAGCATATAAAATTTTATGCGTTCGATTATCGCCGATTCAGGAGGTAACTGGATGAAAGGGCCAAACTACATACAATTTATTTTCCTGTATTTTGTGAACACAACATTTACCATTTAATATAGCCTTTACGAAACATTGACTTTAACATAGGGTATTTTAAAACGTAAATAAAGGCGTCGTGCATGAAAAAAGTCGTTTAAAATATGCAAATTGGCTATGGGTGATTTAAAAAGTGTTGTGATTAAGTGAAGAAAGAAAGAGGAAATAGTATCTATGATATAATATGTCCATACACATTTCCAGAAGCAAAAGAAATATAGATTACTATTAGACTATAATTAAATACATTTATAATATTTTTTATTAGGTACTTTATAGACGGAGTTACGTTTTTTTCTTCAAACAAATATATTTTTTTATATGTTCGGCCTAAATTGCCGTTAGTAAATATGTTAATGTAATTTAGCCCGTATGTATGAATTTATTCTTCACTCATAATAAGCTCTCTCGCTATGGGACATATTTGTAACTGGCAAGAAATAAAAAGTTTACTTTCATTCGTGGCTCAATAGAAGGGCCAGTGTCTTTTCATTTGAGCTATAAATCAAGGTATTAAATAATGGTCTCTTGTAACAAAACGCAAACTCCAACCTAACAAAAACTCAAATATAATATCAACCATTAACAACAGCAATATTCACATTGCCTTTGTATTTAAATCTAGTTTTTAAATTTGTAAAACTTGAATCGTTTTAATTCCTTGACTTTTTATCGAAGCTGCGAAGATTCGCACCTTATTCCATTGTATGAATTCTCGACCGTGAAATAACTTTGTCGTTTGAAACTTAGAGCTTTTTTGAAAGATGTTTGTCTCAAACGGATGTAGTTGTGTTCAATTGGTACTTTGTGACAAACGGTTTAAGTGATGTGAAAAAGCATTTTGACTAAATCATAATATTAATAATAAAGACAATAAGTTTCAGTTTTTTGCATTGTAAAGTGTTCATATTTCGTAAACGGATCAGTGTTTTTTAATCCTAGTCTGTAAAGAATATTGTTCATTATGTAACTATCGTAAAAGTTGACGCCAAAAAAATAAATCAGGACGAGAACCAGTTATTAATTATTAGTTTCATGACTGAAAACATAAAAAAACGAAAATTTTGCTTATTTTGTATTGTATTTGTGTATGCAAAACAAAAAATAATAAGTATCTACATGTAAGCATTTTAAAAAAATGTAATAATGTATTTTCAAAACAAACGAAGTTGTTTAAATTGAGAAGGCAAAACAATAGCATCCGCAACCGTTTTATCTTAACCAAGATAAAACTAAAGTGACGGAACTTCAGCCAAGAAAACGCTAACGGCGGCTGTCACTCGAAACTACGAAAAAGCTCACGCACAGCTTCTCTTATCCTATTACACGTACACGTAGACCACAATAAACATCTAATTCTTTCCTGCGCACCTCTGCACCCTCTTTCATCCTTTTCCAACAGATAAACCCATCTCGCTCTAGCCCGGTATAGGTCGGAGCACTTTCAGCTCCCTAGTTTCGTCCGAGGGCTCGTCAGTTCTGGACGTGAGTACTGCTCGTCTCGCTATTTACCGGGTTGTACTGAAAAATTCGAAACGTATTGGACTATGCGTTAAATGTGTGTTACGCGGACTGTGCTTAAAATATTAATAGGTGAGTATTTACGACGAGCCTTGTGAACACTGAAGTTTTTGTTAATTCAGGAATTATCATATATTTTATTTATCCTAACAAAAATACAAACATGTTTTATAAGATCCTTTTTAATTAATGCAATCATCATTTCCCTCTTACCTAAAGATAGGATAAGACGATAAGATGATTTGATTTTCGTATATAATTTTTGCTTTCTATTTTAAATATTTCTTCATTGTTTAATAAAATATATTGTTATTCAGTGGTAATTGTAGTGTCTTTTTTGTTAAACAAATTGGTAACGTATTTGTATTACAATAATCAAAATAAAATTATTAGCCGTCTAATTACATGGTATTTTAAATAAAATAAATATGAAATTCTGGTAAAAAAATCTTAGAGGCTAATACTATTATGTAGTTCAATTATATATAATAAGACAAATTGTTATCTTAACTGTAAGTTCTTATTAAATAGTGCTAGGTATCCATAGGTGCTAATTTTCGTCATATCTAATTTTATATGCATATTCAGTAGAATTTCATGTAATATGTACACCTAAAATAAGTTTTGGTCTTTTGGTTAAGGTTCCTTCTTAATTCTAAAGAAACATTGAATTCATATAGATACTAGTGGACCCCACAGACGTTGTCCTGCATGATATTTAAAGCGATTATGATATTAAGCAAAGTATGAAAGCCCCCCCCGCGGCCCCCTCCCCCCCCCGTTTTTTTTTTTTTACCCCCCCCCCCCCCCCTTTCCACACACACAAAAATTTTTTAAAATCGGTCCAGTCGTTTGAGAGAAGTTCAGTACATACACAAAAGACGACATATATAAGTTATCGTATTCTAAGATATTTGTTTTAATTTTTTTAATCTTTGTACGTATACAAAAGACGCCACACATAAAAAGGCCGGCAACGTATTTGCGAGCCATCTGGCAATGTGAGTGTCCATGGACGGTCCATATCACTCAACATCAGATAACCCTCGTGCCCGTTTGCTGTTTAAACTAATACCACAGATTTAACTGCATTTCAGTATAGTTTCAAAAGTTAACTATACATATTGATAACGTCGCGTCACTCAAATACATAATTGCGATAAATAACATCACGATAAATTTTTCAATATCGTTGTTTCAATATTTGACATGAACAAATATGCATTAACTTCTGACAATTAATAAATTTTGATGTTTAAAATAATTGGTGATGTTAGTGTAAACACATTATTAAATGGATGAGGTTCAAAAGCATTTAGGATTTGTTTAATGAGGTTTGTATTGACTGAGTAATTATTTTTTACATTGTAATATGTTCTTTGTGACTCACATCTGTATGGTTTAATTTGCGCTGTTTCAAGTGAATTTATTATTATTTTCACAACACTTAAAACTAAAATTATAGGAGACATTTATTTTTTAATAAAGAAATAATATTTCTGTTTTACATAGCTTTACAAAAAGACATTAAACAATAAAATTGCATATAGTATTTAAAACTTTATTTACGCTATACGCTTATTTTTGCATAGAATACAATTCATGCCGATTCCCATGGAAATAAATGTTTAATTTTTCAAAATCTCTTGCAACGTCTGCGAAAATCTGCTGAAAACTTTGCCTAGTAACATGCACTTGGAAAGTTTTGAGCGGCTTGAAGTTGTAGATAATCGCTATAATAATTGTTTTTGTTCCTACATTGAATATCTATTAACATATTTTAATTGAACTGCTAATGCACTGTTTGTTTAGGAGAATACTCCGCTGTATTAGCGGAGAATTAAGTGCTTGTCGCCAGTAACACTTTCTACTAGCTTCCCGGTTATACCTTCGGGATCCCTTTGTAACGAAGTGATATATATTCAGTTGTAAGATGAAGATTTTCTAAATAAAATGTAGTTTAAAATTTGTATAAATGTAATTCAAATTTGACTATTTTTTGGTACACTGGCTGAGTTCACAAGAGTTGCTTCCTATATTGTTGTTATAAGATTTAGGTATATAAATATATATTTTTAATGTTTTTTATCTAGGTCAATTGGTGTGGGTATAAATATTGTGTCGTTCTATCGAATCAGTAATAACTGTTAAGATAGAATAATGATATGGAATAAATAAATAAAAATAAAAAAAATAAAAAATGAACTTTGAAGCAATTCTTATTTATGTTAAACAATTATTTATTCACACTTCGTTACCTTAAACATCAGGTTATATATCAGGTCATATACATTATTAGGCAACAGGCGGTCTCAAGGTTAACAAGCGGTTTCTTCCAGGCTGCCCTAGTAAGGAAAAATATACCTACTAAGGGTGTACGTAACTAATTTAGCAAAAAATACAATTATAATAGCACTAGAATTATAAAATACTAAACTAAAAACGTAAAAAAGTAAAAGCCAATGTCGAGGCTAATGAATCAGGATGAAAATTTATTAGTAGCTAATTACAAGGCTCAAAAAGAAGATTCCTACATGAATTTATAGACTGAGCTGGTCTAATTTCAAGAGGTAAGGAGTTCCAAAGATTCTTTGCAGCGATAAGGAAGAGTGAATTCAGTTTTATGAGTAGGAGTATCAAGAATAGTAGGTTGTTACGGGAACGCTAATCAAAGCTACCTCCAGAAAGGAACACAATTATGATTAAAATAACTGGAGGTTTTAGGATAAATAATATTATAGAAAAGCATTTTTTGCCACAAGAGAATTAGATAAACAGTTTAGCTTACTTCGAAATTACGATATATGGCCAAATTAATGAAATCTAAATATGAATTGAATGCTAGATACATTAAAAAAACACATCTGATCTTATCAAGCTGCAGTTCTGTTAAAATTAAGAGAGGAGAGAACTAGACTCAACACTGGAACTAGATTGTTCTTTAAAATCTACAAGAATTCTCTTTGCTGTGATATGATTACGCAATTATAATCACTGGAATGATTATGATTCATATGTAGGTAGAATTAAACATCTATTCAACAGACGGCGGGCGACCCATCCGATAGAATAGAATTCAATGTAGAACGCATTTTTCTAGCTTTCTTTAGATAGCGGATTGGGCCACCGACTAATTAGTGGAAAATTACGAAATTGCATAAAGCTTTTTTTAAGTAAAGTGGAAGTAAACTTTTAAATCTATATCCAAAATTAAATCAATTATTATTCGGGAATCGTATTTGTTCCTTGCAAAGACATTCGAACATGCAAGAAATTGTATTAAGCAGATTTTAATTTATTACAGAAAAGCACTGAAAATACAACCATTTCAGGCAAAGAATTTTTTCAATTGTGCAAAAATTCCACGTTTGCCTCCATTAGCAGCCGACGCACACAATGATGTAGCATTCCCCCAAGAATTATTGTGATCATAATTTTTGCAGTCAACTTTTAACTTTATTGTTATCGCTTTCGAACTTTTTGCCTTGCGTGTACCATGTGTTGGTTTGTAGTCAAATTATTTTTAAATGCCATACTATTTTTTGTGGCAGTTCTCTGTGAAAAATAAAATTTCGTATTTACAAGGAATCCTTCTACATGTATAGTATGGATACTAAATAATAACTTTTTTAATAGAAATCAAAAAAATATGTGTATAACATAAATTATATTAGGGATAAATTATTGTCTCTCTATAATAGTCATTAAATTAATTAATTCTTCTTGTTAAGCGTAATTTAACTTTAAATGATACTAAAAATCTCTAAATTACCTTGTAATAACACAATTAATACGATACTCTAAATACAATATAAATTCAATAAAACTCCATCACGTGTAAGTAATAAATTGTGTGTAAAGATGCTACAAAAATAAATAATAATTCTTTATATAAACATCACGCTTCTTAAGTAAATAAAGTCGTCTATGTATGCACATCACGATCGAGTGCCGTAAAGCGCTAGTGAAATTGAAAGTGACTTCCCTTGTAAAGTAACGACTGAAGCGCTGAAATATCAATTTATTCCGATTTCATTCGTATCCTACGCGCGTGTTAGCGTTGACAGGTGTGTTGAAAATATTAAAAATAGTTCACAATTTTGTTAAGGAAATATCTTATTTGCTTCCAAGCTTTTAAGTGTTAGGAATGTAGTATACTGAAATATATTCAGTTATTAGGGCTGTCCTGTTTATTTGGATTTCAAAGAATATTTTCAGACTATGTTTATCTGGTTTAGTACCCAGGACCTGCAGGATAAATAAACGGCAGATCTCTGTACTAAAACATTACATTCGGGTAATGGAGCAAACAAAGTGTCTCTATTAGATGCTATAGTTAGATTAACCTTAAAATACAGAAGACTGAGAAATTTATGAAATAAACGTGAATTAAAAACGTACACCATAACTTTTAAGTACCGAAATATCTCATACATTAAAAATAGATTGAAAATAAATAATCATAGCATCAGCGGGCTCGATTAATTAAGCTAAAACATTTGTTCTGATCTCGAATCCTGTTGTTTTAGTAAGGATCAAAAGCAAGTTCAAGCTCATTATTGCGAGTTGTAAGGCACATAGCTAAACAATTACTTGCATGCAGAAGTATCACAGCCCCATGTCTCATGTCATGCTTGTATGCATTAAGAATAAATATTTTGAATGATCGGGTAAAATAGTTTAACGCTAGATTATCATATATAGAATATAATTCATAAACGCTTCTTAGGGTATATTATTATTCTGTTGCATTAATATTTATTAATGTGTCTCTTGATTGCAAGACTACTGCGAACGGTCTGATTATTATCTTGAGCTAATAATCAGAACTACTAAAGTAGTTCTCGTAAATCGAGAAAAAGTATTCGATGTTTGTATCAAAAAACTAAATTTGTATTATATAAATTTGTTCGTATCTTTCACATAAACTTCGTAGTTCGACTACTATGACCCATTTAGAATCTATTTTCGAGTTATCGTAGATCTTGTGGCGGCTCACGGTGACCGTTTCGCTCAAATTTTCTTTGAATGAATTTCTGTTTGAATGTTTGAACGCTATATTTCTATTACCTGAAGCAAAAATAATATTTTATCTAATAGGTTTGCAGAAAGTTTAACAAGTAACGATTGTATTAAAATAACTCATATTGATATTAAAATATACGCACAAATAACGATTATGTGAATAATAATAGGATCACAAGTTCGCTCGCAAGCATACCTTTTAGTTTGACGCTATTTAAAACAAGCGTATAGAAATATAAGATAAACCTAATTAAAATGTCGTTAGACATGTATTGAAAAAAACAGCGGATTCTCAAAAATAACTCTATTCGAATTGATAGATTTATTTAGAACCAAAGTGCAATTAGACTATTAAAACACTAAAAAATAAACTATAAATAATTGGGTATTTAAATGTACAGGACTGAATTCTCCAAGAAGAATCTATGTGTCTAACAACAAATAATATTTTAAATGAACTTCAAATGTAATCTATCCAGATTAAGTGACTCAAATTTTAAATTCCAATTAGTGCTTACAAAAACCCATACAAAACATGACAATGCATTCAGGATTAACAATTGATGACCAACAATCAAGTATGGATGTCGACTGATTAAATTTTTTGATATTCGCTAAAATTCTTTTTGTAGATCAATTCAGTGATATATTTTTAATTATCTATGACCGAATTCGGAGTTTGAAACTAAATAATAAGAAATTGTTATATCAATGTTTGGTAATTTTAGAACATGTTATAAAAACTATATAGATATTAAATAAATTATTGATAACTTTCTTTACATTTAACATTTATAATACCAACAACAACGCAAAAATAAAATACAGAAACAATCTTCGTGATATAAGTTCTGATATCCTAAAAATGTTTCACGGCTAAACAGCAAAATGTTTAACGTTTTTAAGGAATATTATTGATATTAATTTTGCGTCAATTTCATACTAACATCTAAAGAGATATCATTAATTGCCATACATTTATCACGTAAGTTTTTTATATATTAAAATGGTTAAGGTCTCTCTGTCCAAGACAATCCCTACATAAGCTCCAGAGTATTGCATAAAATTTTAAAGCACGCCACTTTGAGCAATATCATGAATTGTTAAAACTTCATTACACCGCTATCCTCACGAAACTTGCAAAGTTCAATATTGTTAATTGAATTGTTTTAAAGCTAAAGCTTTGGAAAACTTAAGGTATTTGTTCTATTTTAATTTTATATATCTATCAGATCTTGAGATAAATATATAATATACCTATAGTAATCGGTTCACAAAGCTGGACATTTGTTTTAATTGTTTTGGGTATAATTAATTCGAAGTCATTAATTTCATTTAGGTAACACTATGTAGACTTATGAACGTCAATAAAGAAATACATATTAAATGCGAAATGCTTCTAATTTTACATTTACTGCCAGTTCTCAAATCAAGGGCGAAGAACGGACGAGAAGCATTGGCAAAAAATGTACATATTACTCAGGGATTGTTAACAGAATGTTACGTTCTAAAAGTACTTTAAAATAGGGGTTGAGTTCACATTTTTTTTTTTATCATGGACAGTTTTTTTAAATATATAATTATTATACGTTTCTATACTATTATACAGTACACATTACATAGGAAAAAAACCCCACACTTAGGCGATTAAACTGGAAATAACAATGTAATCGAATCACTTGTCCCGAGGGAATATTTAAAAACAAAGGGTTGGAAAATTCAGTTCGTAAAATGAGGGGAAATGAAAGAAAATTAGTAGGTTCTTGGAAACTCGGTAATATTGAAAAAAATTACTATTACGAATTTTCAGAAGCGAATATTAAATTTCATATTGTTCATTATTTTGTTTGTATTTTGAGGTTTTATATTTAATGACTTTAAGAAGTAAAATTTTTAAGGTTACTTGTTTACCAATTAGTATTTACTATCGATCAATTTATGTTTTGCAATAATATATGAATATATAATTAATAATATTAAAATATTATTGAAATACTATTTACTAGTATTGTCATAATCAATACGTAATTACCACAATAACCTATACTCTTTTTACCAACTGATTAATAAGAGCCTAACAGGGGTTGGAAATTTAAAATATTGGCAGATGAAGCTTCTGAAGTGATGTAAACATCTACTAAAGGAAGAAAATTAAGGACGAACCCGACATTTTCAAATTTAAAAGCACGAACGAAGCAGCATCCAATATATTTTGGTGTACCGAATAAGGTATAAAGCTCTGCGGTTGAATTTTTTAATAATTTCACTCCCTTAATATGGGAAGGAACTGTAGAATGAAGCTATTATTATATGATGTTACATAAAGCGACAATTTATGACAAAATATTATTCATATTATCTGTTCCTATTACTTTCATATGCTATATTCTATAAAACAGACCTGAAAACAGCGTCTGTTTCAGTACGGGAAATTAAACGCGCACTGAATTCATGTCAAAGCCCATATCCTGAGAAATACCAGTTCATTGAGATTAAAACCTAGATACGTCTTTGAAGCTATCTAGGACATAGAATCTCATGCAACCCTTTGCGAGCGACTAATGACGCATCGTTTTATGACTGAATTTCCCTTTAATGTTAGTAATTACTTCGTAAACATCGTTATGTATGGAAAGAGTATTTGTTTAGTATACCTTAGTTGATTAGAAGCAATGATAAGCTTAGACAATTGCCTTCAAAATGTTGTTTAAACATTATAAATATTTGTTGTACTATACGGTAACATATAAATAAATGAAATTTAAACAATTTAGGGATATAATATTAAAATTTTGTGATTGTTTTTTAGGCTATTATGTTAGTTTGGCATGGCCTTACAAATTAACCGTATGTGTACTGCCAACAAATATGTTTGTATGGAATTAATTAAGAAACGATAACTGACTTTTATAAACTAAAAATATTTTTAATTTTGCCTAATAAAACTTGTAAGTTTCTAAAAAAATATTATATTATTATTATTAATTATTGGAAATACTTTTATTACAATCTAATTACAAATAGATTCCTGTAGATAAGTCTCTTGGTTACACAAAAACCATTTTATGACCCCCAAAATTTTCCTTTACACATTATACGAGTATATATCTATAACAGGTAATTGGCCAAATTTCGTTCTATTTCAGCACGCAAACTGATCCTTATTATTGGTCCTCTCCTCTTTTTAAATCGGTACCATTGAATTCTGCACGTAGCTCTATCTATAACTAAATGAGACAGCTGTCATATTTCTCATTGGGGGGCACGTGACCGGCTTAGAAAACGGGTAGAACAATGGAATGAGACTTGAAGGTGATTCGCTTAGACAGCCCACTGCGTGCGAAAGCTTTCATTGAGAAAAATCGATTAATGAAAACAATCCAGTTATTTGGTCGAATAGGGGTCGAATCGTATTCTTTTAAAATACGAAGATTGCACAAAAATTAAGAAAATACGTTCAGTTTGATAATGTTCTTATCGCGAAAACCGAGAACAATGTTCTTTTTGTAAAACTAATTACTGTAAAAGCCAACGCGAGGTTGGTGAACTTTTATTCGAATTTAAAAATTAACGTCAGTTAATTAAACTACTTGTGACCTTTAACACTGTAATATGAACGTGGATTATAATATTTTGCTTTAGCTGTATTCCTTTTACTGAGACAGACATATTCGGAACCTGTTATTTTAGGAGCTTTTTGTACTAAATACATTGAATAAATACATTGGAATGGCCTCCGTAATTCCCCAATGGGATAACATTCTTACATCTGTTTCATTAACCATTTTTAAGGCAAGTAAATCCACACGCAACATTGTTTTGTCGGGAATTAAAGTCGGAATCTATAAGCCACGTGGTCAATCTATATATTAGGTCCTTACATATGAAATTGGCGTTTTGTATGGGAGGAACAAAAAGTCGAATATTTTTAAATATAATATATTTAATTAATCAAAGTATGAACCATTGTTTTCTATGCACTTTTGCCATCTCATAGGTAGTTCATTGATCCCTTTACTACAAAAAACAGTCGGACGGGAATCAATAAAATCTGTGAAGGCGATTTGGACTGCCCCATCAGAGTTAAATTTTTTCCCTTGCAAGAAGATGTCCAAATTTCGAAAAAAATATGGTAATCTGTTGGAGTAAGGTCCGGGGAGTACGGAGGATGTCTTAGACATTCCAATTGAAGCTCTTCTAATTTGGTAGCCGTCTGTTGTGCAGTGTGTGGTCTAGCGTTGTCGTGAAGTAGCAGTGGCGTGGAGCGATTGACCAGCCTAGGATGTTTAGCCGCTAGCTTTTCCATTATGGTTTGCAATTGCTGACAATAGACATCAGCCGTAATAGTCTGGCCAGATTTGAGAAAACTGCAATGATCAATACCGGCACTAGTCCATCAAACGCTTACAAGTAACTTTTTTGGGGTTAATTTTCGCTTGGGGCAGGATTTGGCTGGCTGGCCAGGATCCAACCATTGCGCTGAGCGCTTTCGATTATCGTAAAGAATCCATTTTTCATCACAGGTAATGATTCGGTTTAAAATACCTTCATTATTGTGCCGGTTCAGTAATGTAACGCAGCAGTCGACGCGCGTTTGCCGGTTTGCTTCAGTCAATTCGTGAGGTACCCATCTTTCAAGCTTTTTAATCTTCCCAATTTGCTTCAAGTGAATTAATACAGTTTTATCACTAACACCGCAGCCTGCAGCTAACTCGGACGTGGTTTGCGATGGATTCGCTTCCACAATAGCCTTCAATTCTTCATTCAACTTGAGTCTCAGGCCGTCCACGGGGCTTGTTCTGCAGGTCGAAATTTCCAGAACGAAAACGTTGGAACCAAAAACGAACTGTGTTTTCTTTTTGCAACATGACCGCCATACACATCATTCACCCTTCGAGTCGTTACCGCAGCACTGGTGCCACGGCGGAACTCGTACTCGTAAATAATGCGATACTTTAAGTTTTCCATTTTGTAAAATGAGTGACGCAAACAGAAAAAAACAGAAGAAAAAAACAAATGAATGACGGTAATCGAAGCACAAATACATGAGTAAATAGCTGTACAAATTTGAATTTGGAATTCCTTACCAAAGAGGAGAACATCGTGATTAAAGTGGCCAGTACGAAATACGCCAATTTCATATGTAAGGACCTAATATATAAAAATGTTATGTTGGTTTGTGTACGCTTCAAAAACTCAAAAAGTTCTGCACTGATCGAGTTGAAATTTTAGCATGATACGCATCGAGGATTGTTTTTATCTATGTTTTTATTTTTTTCATTTATAACAAAAAAAATGTTAAAAATTAAACTTAAATGAAATATATTCTTTGTTTTGTTTCTCATTACTCAACCATTCAATCACACATGTGCCACAGCGAAGCGTGACAGGGTACAGCTAGTATTGTATAAGTCTTACGTCCAAGCAAGCTCTCATTAACACAGATATACTATCTCCTCATTGGAATAACAATCCCAGTGTTGATTCAAACGGCATCACCTCAAAGGTTGGTACAAAAATAGCCAGGTCTTTAACCTTTACGTCACAGTATCAATTGCCCCAGATAAAGTAAATATTGGTGGAGATATATCAGGATTCCATGAATGAAGAGGCTATAATTGAACTGTCCATTCATTTAGATTGATCTGCCAAAATTACTTTGCCTCGGCGGCGTTGACTGTCTTGGCTTTCGGTAACAATTATTAGCAAAACAGATATTTTAATAATCACTTTATTTTCTTCAGTAACAGTTGTTGTTATGTAATACAATACTGAAAAAAATACATATATATAGATATTAAATAAATTATTGATAACTTTCTTTACATTTAACATTTATAATACCAACAACAACGCAAAAATAAAATACAGAAACAATCTTCGTGATATAAGTTCTGATATCCTAAAAATGTTTCACGGCTAAACAGCAAAATGTTTAACGTTTTTAAGGAATATTATTGATATTAATTTTGCGTCAATTTCATACTAACATCTAAAGAGATATCATTAATTGCCATACATTTATCACGTAAGTTTTTATATATTAAAATGGTTAAGGTCTCTCTGTCCAAGACAATCCCTACATAAGCTCCAGAGTATTGCATAAAATTTTAAAGCACGCCACTTTGAGCAATATCATGAATTGTTAAAACTTCATTACACCGCTATCCTCACGAAACTTGCAAAGTTCAATATTGTTAATTGGATTGTTTTAAAGCTAAAGCTTTGGAAAACTTAAGGTATTTGTTCTATTTTAATTTTATATATCTATCAGATCTTGAGATAAATATATAATATACCTATAGTAATCGGTTCACAAAGCTGGACATTTGTTTTAATTGTTTTGGGTATAATTAATTCGAAGTCATTAATTTCATTTAGGTAACACTATGTAGACTTATGAACGTCAATAAAGAAATACATATTAAATGCGAAATGCTTCTAATTTTACATTTACTGCCAGTTCTCAAATCAAGGGCGAAGAACGGACGAGAAGCATTGGCAAAAAATGTCCATATTACTCAGGGATTGTTAACAGAATGTTACGTTCTAAAAGTACTTTAAAATAGGGGTTGAGTTCACAATTTTTTTTTTATCATGGACAGTTTTTTTAAATATATAATTATTATACGTTTCTATACTATTATACAGTACACATTACATAGGAAAAAAACCCCACACTTAGGCGATTAAACTGGAAATAACAATGTAATCGAATCACTTGTCCCGAGGGAATATTTAAAAACAAAGGGTTGGAAAATTCAGTTCGTAAAATGAGGGGAAATGAAAGAAAATTAGTAGGTTCTTGGAAACTCGGTAATATTGAAAAAAATTACTATTACGAATTTTCAGAAGCGAATATTAAATTTCATATTGTTCATTATTTTGTTTGTATTTTGAGGTTTTATATTTAATGACTTTAAGAAGTAAAATTTTTAAGGTTACTTGTTTACCAATTAGTATTTACTATCGATCAATTTATGTTTTGCAATAATATATGAATATATAATTAATAATATTAAAATATTATTGAAATACTATTTACTAGTATTGTCATAATCAATACGTAATTACCACAATAACCTATACTCTTTTTACCAACTGATTAATAAGAGCCTAACAGGGGTTGGAAATTTAAAATATTGGCAGATGAAGCTTCTGAAGTGATGTAAACATCTACTAAAGGAAGAAAATTAAGGACGAACCCGACATTTTCAAATTTAAAAGCACGAACGAAGCAGCATCCAATATATTTTGGTGTACCGAATAAGGTATAAAGCTCTGCGGTTGAATTTTTTAATAATTTCACTCCCTGAATATGGAAGGAACTGTAGAATGAAGCTATTATTATATGATGTTACATAAAGCGACAATTTATGACAAAATATTATTCATATTATCTGTTCCTATTACTTTCATATGCTATATTCTATAAAACAGACCTGAAAACAGCGTCTGTTTCAGTACGGGAAATTAAACGCGCACTGAATTCATGTCAAAGCCCATATCCTGAGAAATACCAGTTCATTGAGATTAAAACCTAGATACGTCTTTGAAGCTATCTAGGACATAGAATCTCATGCAACCCTTTGCGAGCGACTAATGACGCATCGTTTTATGACTGAATTTCCCTTTAATGTTAGTAATTACTTCGTAAACATCGTTATGTATGGAAAGAGTATTTGTTTAGTATACCTTAGTTGATTAGAAGCAATGATAAGCTTAGACAATTGCCTTCAAAATGTTGTTTAAACATTATAAATATTTGTTGTACTATACGGTAACATATAAATAAATGAAATTTAAACAATTTAGGGATATAATATTAAAATTTTGTGATTGTTTTTTAGGCTATTATGTTAGTTTGGCATGGCCTTACAAATTAACCGTATGTGTACTGCCAACAAATATGTTTGTATGGAATTAATTAAGAAACGATAACTGACTTTTATAAACTAAAAATATTTTTAATTTTGCCTAATAAAACTTGTAAGTTTCTAAAAAAATATTATATTATTATTATTAATTATTGGAAATACTTTTATTACAATCTAATTACAAATAGATTCCTGTAGATAAGAGTCTTGGTTACACAAAAACCATTTTATGACCCCCAAAATTTTCCTTTACACATTATACGAGTATATATCTATAACAGGTAATTGGCCAAATTTCGTTCTATTTCAGCACGCAAACTGATCCTTATTATTGTTCCTCTCCTCTTTTTGAATCGGTACCATTGAATTCTGCACGTAGCTCTATCTATAACTAAATGAGACAGCTGTCATATTTCTCATTGGGGGGCACGTGACCGGCTTAGAAAACGGGTAGAACAATGGAATGAGACTTGAAGGTGATTCGCTTAGACAGCCCACTGCGTGCGAAAGCTTTCATTGAGAAAAATCGATTAATGAAAACAATCCAGTTATTTGGTCGAATAGGGGTCGAATCGTATTCTTTTAAAATACGAAGATTGCACAAAAATTAAGAAAATACGTTCAGTTTGATAATGTTCTTATCGCGAAAACCGAGAACAATGTTCTTTTTTGTAAAACTAATTACTGTA
This sequence comes from Pieris macdunnoughi, assembly GCA_905332375.1. Lineage (NCBI taxonomy): Eukaryota > Metazoa > Arthropoda > Insecta > Lepidoptera > Pieridae > Pieris > Pieris macdunnoughi. The sequence continues at coordinate 708,885 of CAJOBZ010000016.1, forward strand.
AAAGCCAACGCGAGGTTGGTGAACTTTTATTCGAATTTCAAAATTAACGTCAGTTAATTAAACTACTTGTGACCTTTAACACTGTAATATGAACGTGGATTATAATATTTTGCTTTAGCTGTATTCCTTTTACTGAGACAGACATATTCGGAACCTGTTATTTTAGGAGCTTTTTGTACTAAATACATTGAATAAATACATTGGAATGGCCTCCGTAATTCCCCAATGGGATAACATTCTTACATCTGTTTCATTAACCATTTTTAAGGCAAGTAAATCCACACGCAACATTGTTTTGTCGGGAATTAAAGTCGGAATCTATAAGCCACGTGGTCAATCTATATATTAGGTCCTTACATATGAAATTGGCGTTTTGTATGGGAGGAACAAAAAGTCGAATATTTTTAAATATAATATATTTAATTAATCAAAGTATGAACCATTGTTTTCTATGCACTTTTGCCATCTCATAGGTAGTTCATCGATCCCTTTACTACAAAAAACAGTCGGACGGGAATCAATAAAATCTGTGAAGGCGATTTGGACTGCCCCATCAGAGTTAAATTTTTTCCCTTGCAAGAAGATGTCCAAATTTCGAAAAAATATGGTAATCTGTTGGAGCAAGGTCCGGGGAGTACGGAGGATGTCTTAGACATTCCAATTGAAGCTCTTCTAATTTGGTAGCCGTCTGTTGTGCAGTGTGTGGTCTAGCGTTGTCGTGAAGTAGCAGTGGCGTGGAGCGATTGACCAGCCTAGGATGTTTAGCCGCTAGCTTTTCCATTATGGTTTGCAATTGCTGACAATAGACATCAGCCGTAATAGTCTGGCCAGATTTGAGAAAACTGCAATGATCAATACCGGCACTAGTCCATCAAACGCTTACAAGTAACTTTTTTGGGGTTAATTTTCGCTTGGGGCAGGATTTGGCTGGCTGGCCAGGATCCAACCATTGCGCTGAGCGCTTTCGATTATCGTAAAGAATCCATTTTTCATCACAGGTAATGATTCGGTTTAAAATACCTTCATTATTGTGCCGGTTCAGTAATGTAACGCAGCAGTCGACGCGCGTTTGCCGGTTTGCTTCAGTCAATTCGTGAGGTACCCATCTTTCAAGCTTTTTAATCTTCCCAATTTGCTTCAAGTGAATTAATACAGTTTTATCACTAACACCGCAGCCTGCAGCTAACTCGGACGTGGTTTGCGATGGATTCGCTTCCACAATAGCCTTCAATTCTTCATTCAACTTGAGTCTCAGGCCGTCCACGGGGCTTGTTCTGCAGGTCGAAATTTCCAGAACGAAAACGTTGGAACCAAAAACGAACTGTGTTTTCTTTTGCAACATGACCGCCATACACATCATTCACCCTTCGAGTCGTTACCGCAGCACTGGTGCCACGGCGGAACTCGTACTCGTAAATAATGCGATACTTTAAGTTTTCCATTTTGTAAAATGAGTGACGCAAACAGAAAAAAACAGAAGAAAAAAACAAATGAATGACGGTAATCGAAGCACAAATACATGAGTAAATAGCTGTACAAATTTGAATTTGGAATTCCTTACCAAAGAGGAGAACATCGTGATTAAAGTGGCCAGTACGAAATACGCCAATTTCATATGTAAGGACCTAATATATAAAAATGTTATGTTGGTTTGTGTACGCTTCAAAAACTCAAAAAGTTCTGCACTGATCGAGTTGAAATTTTAGCATGATACGCATCGAGGATTGTTTTTATCTATGTTTTTTATTTTTTTCATTTATAACAAAAAAAATGTTAAAAATTAAACTTCATTGAAATATATTCTTTGTTTTGTTTCTCATTACTCAACCATTCAATCACACATGTGCCACAGCGAAGCGTGACAGGGTACAGCTAGTATTGTATAAGTCTTACGTCCAAGCAAGCTCTCATTAACACAGATATACTATCTCCTCATTGGAATAACAATCCCAGTGTTGATTCAAACGGCATCACCTCAAAGGTTGGTACAAAAATAGCCAGGTCTTTAACCTTTACGTCACAGTATCAATTGCCCCAGATAAAGTAAATATTGGTGGAGATATATCAGGATTCCATGAATGAAGAGGCTATAATTGAACTGTCCATTCATTTAGATTGATCTGCCAAAATTACTTTGCCTCGGCGGCGTTGACTGTCTTGGCTTTCGGTAACAATTATTAGCAAAACAGATATTTTAATAATCACTTTATTTTCTTCAGTAACAGTTGTTGTTATGTAATACAATACTGAAAAAAATACAGCGCTACATAACTGTGAGTCTTGCTGATTTTGAATAAAAAAATATTTACTTCTTTCTCCTGTTACGAACTTAACAACTAAAAAACGCAGAGTCACTAATAATAAAAATAAAAATAAAGTCACCTAAATAATATTACATTTATTTTTAGTGAAAATTGATTGGAAAATAAAAGTCGTTGTTTGAAACATTAGTCGAGTTAATAATAACTCGTCTAATGTTTAACCACGGAGTGGACCAAACAATAAAAAAAAAATTCGATTGTTTTATGTTATAAGTTCTAAATTTAAACACACCATCGGTATATTTTTATTAGATAATGAAACGGTCACAAATACGTAGGGACAGCAAGTGCCGTATTTTAAGACGAAAAATATTTAATTGACTTTTTCTTTGTTCCAGTTCCGATGGGGGTCGAATTGTAACATCATGAACGCTACCTAGTGTCGGGACAATGTTTATCGATAAAATGTGGTTAGTGTTGTTACTCCCCGCCCTAGCGGCGGCGCTGTCATCGGCCGATTCCGATTCGTGTAACCCGGATAAGATGACAGTGTATAAGATGGTGTTACACACTTATTGGACGAGGGAGAAATTTCCGAAACATTATCCGGACTGGCGGCCACCTGCTCAATGGTCACGTGTTTATGGTAAGTTTTAATGAAAAATAAAAAATTAGTTTTGATGTGTGACGAATTCCTTTGTCCTGCCTATTTTAGGTTGGAATTTAATTAGCATTTAATAATTATTGCTATTACAACAAGTCTACACACTTTTAAAAGTGCTTAATTATTAATCTGTTGTGTCTTGAGTGCATACATTGGCCGTTTTTATTTGTGTTTTGACGAAGAACCCCTATTTACGATGGTTTTGGTTTTCGAAGTAATATTGATATCGAGGGAGAATAAACGTAGCTAGCGCAACCTTAAATTGACATACTGTAGCAAAATGTTTATTAATAAATGAGCTTAGTGGTAATAGTCAATAAATTAGTCAATCAACAGTTTGAGACAACAAATTTTCGGTAAATTGAAAGTTACTTAATATTAATTGTTCGCTAATGTAGCTATTGTATTTTAAATTATAAAAATCGGACCTTAACTACTGATAAATGAGGTATATTTAATATTGTTGAAAGAAAAAATATCAGAATTATGAAATCCAATTTAAACTTCTAAAATCTAGTGCAGCTGGTGTCCAGCTTTAAAGCACTTACTTTATTTTATTTAATGAATCTCAATTCAGCAACTGTGAGATTAAAATATAGTTAGACTGAATAGTTAAAGTGTAAAAATTAATTAAAAGTATCATTGTACTGAAATAGAAATTCGCCCATCCAGTTATGAAAGGTACTTCAAACTTTCACTTTGATGGGAACATTTTTATTGTAAATGAAATTATGAGGGTGCAAACTATTTTCAGAAAATACTGTTCTATTTTTGAATTAGTTGTAAAAGTATCTCCAAGCTCGACGATGGCAAAATTAGCTTGCATTTGCAATTTGCGCTCATTTTTAGTATAACTCTTTATTCGAATTTTGCTATTAAATATTTTTATTATTTACCTACGTATGAGGAAGTGAGGAACTAGTTTATGTTTAAATGAATATTGATATAAGTAACAGGTTAGTTATCCATCTTCTTTTTTTCTTTCTTAAGTATTTGTAAGTACATTCAATTCATCTGTGTCACCTTCATGAGAAATAAAAGAGAATAACGATAAATAGCATTTTTTTAAATATACTTACTCCGCTAGCCCAGTGATCCAATGTGTTGATTACTTATTCTTAGAAATAGAAATAGAAATAGACCTTAAGTTGGTATTAATTTTAATAATGAATAATATAGTAACAAATCTTTTGTTAGCAAGGTTCTGACCTCGCCTGTTTTATTCTAAAGAAGGGAATTCGTGCAATATAAGAAAAGACAGTTTAATAAACTACACCACAACAGTTATATTGATGTATAACTCACAAAGATTCTGCCCATCAATTAACGTCATAATAACTTAATAAACACAAGAAACTTATTGCCTATTTCGAGTCCAACCTTTAACAATCCCGTTGCATTCATCCGACCTAGGGTTGGCTGAGAGCCAGGGCTGGTCACTAAAATAGACACTTATCGATAGTGACAGGAAACAAGATCACTACGCAACACTATTGTGTTTCGGGAAGTAAGGAACAAGGTATTTGAAAGGGAACGTATTAGGGAATTATTCGAACAGTGCACGTAATGGTTAGTACGTTTACACAAATAGATTATTTAACTAGAGTGAATTTCAATAAAAACCTTCAACAGGAATCACAGTACTGATTGGTAAAAGCAGTATAAAACCCGTTCAGTAGTTTTTAAGTTTATCACCTTCATACAGATAAACGCGACCAGGGGATTTCATTTATATTTAAGGATATTTAAAATATTACTTATACAGGTTGGCCAAAAATCGTGGATCAAACGCAACTAGGGGTTAGATGGAGTCACCACCTGCAAAAAATTGTTCTACGGGAGGTCCTTAATTTTGATTTTTCGTCCTAGAAAGTAATTGGAGCTACTCATTGCCATGTGTAATACCGTTTTAGAATCCCTATTTAATGCGCCAAAACTTGTAATACAGGGTCACTTTTCGGTAGAGTATTTGATCCACAACTTTTTGACCACCCTGTAACGAGTATACGAGTGTAAAAATAATGAAAAATTACTTTTTAAATTTATTAAAATTTTAACGGGTTCGTCAATATATAACGTAGATTAGTCTTTAGTATCTTCAAATAACACTTCGTAATGTCAAAAATCAAAACGGTGAAACATAAACATGTTTTAGATTTCTTCATATATGTAAACATTGTTATCGTGCACATAATGCCCTTTAAAAATATTTTTTTTAAAAGGATAATGTTATAAATGTACTACATAAAACGCCGTTTTGTGTAAAGAGGATTTACTTGTCTGTACTCAAACTGTCCCAAAAACTTTTTCGGCTAAAATAACTTTAACGGTAAGTTGCTAAGTTAAGTTTATGTTTGGAGGCTTCTCCCTCGTGTCATCCTTTGGCTGTGGCAAATACAAACTATACGTACTAAGAAAAAAATATATTTTTTTAATGAGGCAGAACCAGATATTTTAAATTAATTTTATCTCTTAGAGTCCTCCATCTTACGGCGTTTAAATTAGAAATCGTACTAATGATTATGTGCTATGTGTCATATGTTACAAATAATTGAAAATATAGTTTTTTGTTTATTAGACCGACTGATTAGTTAATATCCTGTTTTACCACAGATAAAGAACGTCGTGAACAATTTCGTCGATATGAAACAGACATATAGTCACAGATAAATGTAAATCTTTATGGCTCATTATATTTTCAAGGGCATTAACACTTCAACTTGCGAATGCGAGTAAGCCAACAGTTTTATTTGGATATAAATTGTACATCTTAAGAGATTACCCATTGTTTATCGACGCCTACACGGACGTAAATTGGTCGTGTTTCGTCATTCGATCCGTTTTCGAGGGAACTGTAAATTGAAGGGGTTATTAAGGGGGTAATTTGGGCGTCACAAGATACTTTGATGATGATGCTCGTACGAATATGTTTAATGATGTAAGCAATTTATTTCGTTTGCTGCCTTCAGTCATATAAATACATTTCATAACGTAAAGGTAGAAACCATAGTAAAAGTTTCGTATGAAGTCACTAACAGACTTACAGTCCTATAGTAACTATGGTTTAAAAAACAAACGCATCAAAAACTGTTTCCTTTGCTTTAAATTCGTTCATATAAAATCCTAGGCTACAATTTTTAAACGCCTTTATTATATTAACAAGAAATTGCAATGTTTAAAGTGTCAACACTTAAATTCACCGAAGCGCCACCAAACTGCTCCAAAATTACATCACGAAATGTGTCATAGTTACGAGGACTCCATCGATTATTCACTCAGTTGGCAACGATTCAATTGTGACTCGATTATCGCATCGCGTTCAATACCTGAGAAGTACGTGGAAGTATGCTCTTAACACGGCTTAATTTAGACTAATGGTGCCTTATGCTTACTGTGAGGATTCGAATTTATATGAATTTTTTTACTAGAACACTTATTAATAATTAATTTATATTTATTAATATTTCAAGTATTTTGGAATTTCTTATGTTTGATATAAAAACTAATATCTAGTAACCTCTAAAATCCAGGGGATAATTTGGCGTCTGTTTTATCGACAATTTTTAATATTTAAATCTCAAATAATGTTTGTTTCGTTGTAATCGAAAAACTAACTTGATACCTTCGTATTATAAACCAAGTGCACTAACCACACTGAACTCTTTTCGAATTTGCACCAAACATCATTGAAGTTTCTTATTAAGTGAATAATATAAATTCACACAGTAAGGAAAAACAATTGTTCAGCAAGGACAATTCAGAACTAGAAGAGCAAAAACTACAGAATTTAATGCTATCGTTAAATAGATTCAGCTATTTTTCTCAGCGAAAAGAAATTAGGAAAAGAGCTTCGGCTTGGCAAAACAAGCCCATTAGTTTAAGGTACGTGCTCTTAATCGCTTTAGTTCTATAGAGCCTTTTGAAATGGTTGTAATTAGAATATATTTCCTTAGACTAAAATAAGTTATTAAAAAAATTATTATGTAAGTAACTTATTTGCTTCTTTTGATCACAGCGTAAATATGATTTGACCGTGAGAGACCAGCCCTCTTACCGATAATAAATGATAAACATGTTATCAAATCCAAATGATTTCTTACTATTGGTAATTTTGGTAGACTGTTTCCTGGTTCTGAATAAAATTATCTTATACTGGCCACAAGGCACATACTCTACCATAAGCAATGCCAAATGCTATAGACTACATTTTAAGAAATTAGCTTTATCTGTAAAAAGTCAGGGTTGGATCATTAAATATTTTCAATACAATAAAGTACAATCGGAATTTAATTAATGGCGGGTGGTGTTAATGGATCATTGCGCGATTTTGCCTTTTTTATCTTATGAGAGTGTTGTTTGTATAAGTCTCATTAAATAATAATTTCGTAATACAAGGTGATACAGTTCTAAGAATTCTAGTGTCCGCAGGCGAATAATTAATTGACAGTCGGATTTCAGATCATCTTTGATTCATTTTAAACAAATTCAGCATCCGTTTTCTTGAACATTAGTGTGTTATCTAGACTAATTGACCTGGCTTGACTGAATACTGACATGATCTACTTAATAATAAATTCTTCCCAATATTATCTTCTTAAAGGAGTACCAATTAGCATGACATAAACTAATTTCTTTTAACGATTTTAACAAAACGTTTTACCTTTCAGAGAGAGTTTCAAAAGCTTTATAACCTTGAAATGATTAACTGTTAACACATAACTAAATATATTTATCCATCCTCCTTTTCAAAGTAGGTTAAAAATACCCTATGTTATACGAACAAACGTTATAATTTATGTATTCTGTGAAAATGGTTTTTGTTCACTTTAGATAAGTTTTAAAAATCAAATTGTAATTGCCTTGACAATCATTATGGAATAAATAGAATAACAATTCATCAGGAGAGGTTGGACATCAAACAAAACTACTTACTAGAAAGTTACATTAAATAAAATAAAAAATGAAACCTTTTTTTTAATACTGCCAAGCACTTCCACTTCTAAGCTGACTTCATCTTATTTATATATGGGTAAAATACCCCAGTAAGGTTTTGTGGATTGTTTTTTCAGTATTCCTCCTCTATCTGCTATTCATCAGCATATCTGTGTAAAGTTTACTCGTTATTCCAATGTATTGTATGCCACTTTGGAGTAATATATATATTTTTGCTTATAATGGGTAGGTAATATAGATGTGTACAATTCTCTGCAATTTAATTTTGAGATTTGAATAAACCCAGCTTCAAACGTTTAAAAAATTATTTAAAGACAATTAAAAAAATTGAGAGGCCTTTATCGGTAAGTTGTTTAGGTAAGACCAAGACTGCAGAGTTATATACGGTGGCTATTAGTTACAATTCAAAAATACTTTTGATTCAAAGTCAAATAAGATATAGCAGTAAAAGGCTTCTTCCGAACAAATAAATAGATAAATTAATATAAATAACGAAGTAACAATGAAACGCCGATTGATTTCAAAGAAAATTACTTATAAAACTTTTTGAAGTTATACTTCTTTAGTCGCTTTTAATTATTTTTTCTAAGAAATTTTTCACAAAGACCTATTGTTACTTAGTTAAAAGGTTTTGAAACATACCAAGTTATTAAATTGAATGAATAATATAATAGAATAATAAATAATAATAATTATTATTATTAATATTAATTAATAATTGAATAAATAAAAAGAAATACTTTATAGTTATAATTGAATAATATACTAAATATTAAATATTATTAAATTATTAACGTTAAATATTTATTATTAATTATTTAATATTTAAAAAAAAATAAAGAAAGCCAAAGAAGTATAACTTCTTACGCACGTACATAAGTACACGCACCCTTTTTTTATTTTCCATGTGTATTTAGCGTACGGGACTTCATATTACTATAAATATTTGTTAGTCTTAAAGATTGTTAAATTACAAATTTTACTTATTAATAAAAATAATCTTAATGAGTCCGTAACGACATTGTAAATGTAGATAACAAAGTATTTTGAGATTATTAGTTTTTAGAGTAGTGCATGTATTCTCAGATTTGTAACGAAGCCAACTGGCAACACGCAAGTTCATCAACTCATGACTCATGCGTAATGTAAACAATGATTGCAATTTACGATAATAGTTTTAATAATGATTAATTGAAGCAAAATATACAAGTCAGAGCTTTTTATAGCTCGAAGCGGAGACAAAAAGGCACGTTGATATCTATAAGCCTATATTATTGAGTCTGAATAAAAGAGCGTAGACTGTAGAGGACGTTTGAAAATTATTAGACTATTATTATTGAGTATATTTATACCAATGTGTGTGCTTACTGCTTATACTGAAAGCGCTTAGCGAATTTGCCAAATAACTTCTAAATCATAGCTTTTCAATATATTCAAATTCAAATTCAAAAATCATTTAATCAGGTATATCATAGGTAACACATTGTACACTTATGATCGTCTGTAAAGACGTAATATGGCAGTAATTTTTTCGGTGGTTTCGGTTTTCGGAATTTTTGCGCTTCGACTAGCCGGGGGCTTGAGACAAAATCACTACGATAGCCACTGTGCTCTAATAGTTCACACCCACTACTGGAGCACACTAGGAGAGAATATTGGCAGTCTTTTAAACTAGCACCACCTAAGGTCGCGCCTGTCGAAAAGTGGTTTAGTCTCAAGGCCAGGGGTCAGGGATTGGTCTCAGTAAAACCTTAACGCTATATATCATATGTCATTGCAGTGACATCTGAAGTTTGCGTAAAAGACCGCCTTTACAAAATGAAACTAGTACTAACTAGTTTTAAAGATTTAAGAAAACATCGCTCTAAGTGTGTTTCTTACATTATATTCTTTGGAGTAATCAATTGGATTTTCTGGTTTAGTATATCCGTTTCATCGTTTCTATATTAAAATGGAATAAAAGTAAATTATTATAAGGTAGATCATTTATTTATATATTTACAATGCATTATATTCTTACTCGACGATTCTTGTAAACATTATGTGAGACCCTTTACAAAAGAGAAATTCACAAGGGAATATAGCACTATTTGAAAGGTTTGATTCTAAATGTATACTCGTTAAGGGACATGGTGCAGATACTTCAGCTATTGTTTCAGGGATGTTTTATAATGGGTATAAACTCGAATATTATATTATATTATATTATATATATATTATATTATATTATATTATATTATATTATATTATATTATATTATATTATATTATATTATATTATATTATATTATATTATATTATATTATATTATATTATATTATATTATATTATATTATATTATATTATATTATATTATATTATATTATATTATATTATATTATATTATGTAATTTCAAACCGATCTGTTTTCTTCTCGAATATCAATAGCCTCTGCATATGTAATAATAATTAAAGTTTAACTCTTTAAGGTAAGAAGATTCAGACAAGAGACAGCTTAAACATGACAAAATGTCAAACTCCGATATGTTTTGACGTTTGACATATTACACGCTACGTCTATATGAATCTTACCCCTTGAATTCGTACTCAGAGTAATTCATTAATAACTATTTAAGTTAACGCTGGAAGTAATAATATTGCCGCTTTAAGACATTAAGACGTTTTTAGAGCGCTTAAAATAAATTATTTTTACGACTTCATTGGATGGGTAAGTACTTCCATGAAAATATAGTAGGTATATAGGTCAGGCTTAATGCGGACGTGCTTTTTATATTTTTTATGTAGAACTTATTTCACCTCTATAAAGTATTAATGAAAACAACTATTTTTAATATGTTCCTGGGTTCTGCAAGATAATTGATTAGGGCAGGCAGGTTTGAATGGCTGATTACCGACTTGCATTCAAATTCATCAGTGAACCACATGACGCTTGATTATTATATTTCAGTTATTATTTACGAGTAAAAGTTCCTTCTACTAATAATTGCAAATTAAGAACGTCTAATCTTGTTAACGTATTAAATTAACATAAATACGTACTGGAACTGTTTCGTAACATTTTATAGTACCAAAAATATGCTTTTCTGTTTAACAACTTTTTATACCTGTCCTTATTTATTAAGTTGAAGCTAAAATTAAACGACGAGGTACTGATTGGTACGAAAAGTTTCGTCTTGGAAAAAAATGACACAAAATGCAGCTTTTTACAGGGCAGCTTAATGAACTTAAATTAAATCTTAGATGGACTGTGAAAGGCAAAAAAGGGTAACAAATTGCTTCGTAAACATAAAACTCTTGAAAAAATATAAACGGTATTTGTTGAGATCGGAGGAAAGTTTTAATCCGTTCCGGTCCCTGATCTTTTTGCCCGGGTGTTGATCTCCAAACTTTTTATACCATCGGGTTATTTTTCTTTAACTTTGAAGATATTTCATTACTTTTAGAATATACTTTGTTTTTGTTTTCGGACTTTTATTAATTTTCGTACTATCTTTTGTATAGATTTTTGTTTGATGGAATTCAAAACATCTTTCTCGATTATTTTTGTTTTATTAAAGATAATTTGAATTTTAATATCAAAATTATTTAGGTAATCTCATTTCCTATCCTTGTGCTCTTAACTATAACAGCTAAACTAATGAATGAAATCAAAATTTTAAAATTGGTGTTAGAGTTTGATTATGGGCTTATTATTTTTTTAAAGACAGCAATAATATTACTTACAAACAAATTTCGATTAATGTAAAGTTCGAGCTCCTCAAACTTTAGGTTTGTGATCGAATAAATTAAATATATAACTATATGTATTTGAATTTTCTGTCCATATAATACATAAACGAAAGCCGCGCATGTATATGAAAAGATACTGAAAACAAATGAAGGCAATTCGAAAAGAGGAATAAAAAACAAAAGACTGTCTTTTCGTATGTATAACCTGATATACATATAAATTTTATTATTTTTCTTTGCAGGGGTATCTCATAGCCGTTCATACGTTTTATTCCACTTGGGCAGAAGGGTATCACCAGCCATTAAGCAGTTTGCTGAGACTGGAAGATTGGACACTCTAGGATCTAGTCCTGGTACTCTGGACGTCTTCGGCGCACCGTCTATTGGTCAGGGTGCAGGGCGGAGTGAGTCTGAGTTCTTCGTCGACGGTAATCATTCTCGGGTAAGAAATTAGTAATTATATACACATATTAATATTTTCCGTACAACAAACATAAAAGTTATGAAAGATTTATTATATATATATATATGTATTTATTTATTGAAGTTTCAAAACCTATTTATACTTATTTAGTATTTCATAAGTAACACATGTAATTATCGTTAAAGTTGAAATTTAACAATTTCAGGTTTTGTTAAATATTCGATATGTATATAAACCTCACTTTTTTATTCTACTACATATAATAAAAAAGTAAGTGGAATGTCTCTAACACGAACCTCGTTAAGTCGAAAAAAAACTTGCCATGCCCTTACGCGGTATCTCGAATTATTCAGACTTAGTAACTCGAACAAAATGTTATTTCCCTACGAAGTACTGATTTATACCCTATAACTCTTTAAGAATTTCAAAAAGGAGACTCAATAAGTCGTAGTAATTTATATAATGACGTCTTACTTGGAATTCTCTGTGATACTAGTAGACTTTGATACGAGAGTAACACGCGGTTAATTATACACTTTTACTAGAAAATAGATAATAAAAACTTTATAAGTTTTATATATTCATTATGGCATAATGAGTAAAAGTAACAATGAATAAAATAAATGTGCTTTAATTACCGGCCTACATGCCTAGAACCATTATCCCTGTCGTATTATCAACATCATTATTAACAACCAGCATTAATAAACCACAGTACAGCACGCCCATAAATATATGTACAGATAATTAAAATGTGAATGAAATCGTATCATTTCCATGAAACTGATAACGATAAACGAACAACAATGAACAACTGATACTTCGCAATTAAATTCTCGTTACATAAAGCCATCGTACTGGTCGAAAATATCGTTTTTCGGCACTAATTAATGTTCCCGAATGCAAACAATAATTACGCGTCAGTAAAAAAAACAGCACTCCATTGAAATGGAGCGGTAATAAAAGGGAAAATTTATCGCGATCGCAGCCATTTTATTGCCAGTTAAGACTAATTTTTGTTGTTCACTGTTTCATTGCGTTTTTTTGCTCGAGTTCATTTGTCAACATGATGGTTGGAAAATTAACGATATCGCTGTTGTTAATGGCTTTCTGATAAAAAGATGATTTATGTTTTTAATGTTAAGTATTTGATCATTGACAGTTGACATTCAAACGTATATTATCAGACGAAGTTATGGAGTAAACAAATAATCAAAATAAGGGAACCTTAAGTTGGCGGGGGAAATTAATTTTTTGCACTTTTTTTTGGCTCTATCAACTGTTCGTTAACTGTTCTTCATTGTTCTATCAAAAAATTTTTTGTTCGTTCTTATTATTTTTTTTTTTAATTATAAAAAAATTGACCCTCAATTTGGCACGAACTATAGATATTTTGATATTTTTTTTTCTAATAGTTTAGAACTATTCAATAACTGTTCGTTCAAAATAAACAACTGTTCGGCTTAATTTAATAATAATTAACTTTTTTTATAAATCTTAATTAAATGTTATTGCGCATGCGCAGTATCAATGTGCATAGTTCTCATAAATTATGCGCGGCCTATTTGAATTCGATTCAAAGAGACAACACAAAAATAACAGCAACAACAACAAAATCATCATCATCACCCGGTTTTTACTTTCATTTATATTTTGTTATTTTATACCAACAAAATGAACTCTTTCTTAACATCTAAAGTCGTATTTCTTGTACTTATCCATTCTTTTAACATTCCTGATTAACGCCCGAACCCAATAATTAATCCACAATCTCAGATTGTTTTCAATCTGAATCAGACCGTGACAGTCGATCGATCTCCTATCTGCATCCCAATAACCAAACCCTACGAAGACAATCCATTTTTGGCGACGAATAAAATGCTCTTTGTCGTTCCATTTTACCGAGTTTTCACACATATTTGATAATCAATGTAAACCAAATAAAGTAAATAAAACCGTACAAATAGCATCAAAATATATGTGTATGTTTAAACATAACAAAGAGTTTTTTGACTATTTAAAAAACTGGTGTAAATAAAATCTGCTAAAATAATTAACTGATGAAATTGAGCTTTCGTCAACTGTCATTTTCATATAAAGGTATATCCACGGACACCGATACGACCTCCCATGGATAGCTTGTATCGACAGATGGCTATTACAATCCGTCGATTGGTTATTGGATTTGGATTAAGATTACTGTCTCAGATGGTGGATTATGGATTGAGATAGGTTATTGGGTTCGGGCATAAATATATTGATTGAGAAAAATAGAAAAGGATTAGTCCCATGCAAACTATAGGTCTACCAGAATCTGATGGCAAAAAAAAAGTTTAAAACTTAGCGATTTGCATGTGGCAACCAAAAAAAATTTAATGACATCTGAAATTTCGAGGAATTGTTTTTGGTTTGGCATCAAATTTACTTTAAAAATAGGTGAAAATGTCGAAAAAACCTCTTCGATCGCAAGCAAGAAATATTGTTTTCAATGTTTATCAAAGAATACTTGATTAACAAGGTGCAGAACATACACAATCATCGATATTGAGCCCATGTGCAAGTGTTGAGTGGTTAGTAGGAATGACACGTCTTGATACTTTGGTTTATTGGATTTTCGTGTGTATTATATTATGTACTTATATAAACTTTGGTTTATTTCAGGGGTTTCTAATACTACCATAAGATGAATTGTTGCCGAAGGCTGATCTAATAAGGGCGTATTTAGTACGGTAAAAAGAGGAAAGGTGGCAAAAAAAATAAACTTGGATAGATTTGATTTCGAATTGAAAAAAAAAACTAAATATCAGATAGATGAGATTTTTAAATCACACGGCCACGAAGTTTTTAGGCTACCACCATATCATTGTACGTTAAACCCCATAGAATTAATCTGGGGACTAATGAAACAAAAACTTGCGGGTAAAAACGTCAATAGACCTGCAAGTGATATAAAACTTTTAACAGAGAAATGATTTAAGAAGCTTACTCTCAAGTAGGGATCGATGAATGGCGAAAATCTTGTGAACATGTAATAAAAATTGAAAATCAGTTCATAGAACAAGATCAGTTAATTGAGATGCAGGAGGATAGGTTTATATTAAATACTGCGTCTTCTCCTTCATATAAAGACTTTTTTATGGATGTGCAGAATTTGGAACCATTTCTAGGTCAGTTCTAATAGCCTATAATTAATGAATAAACTCATGAACGGAGTAATTGGAGTTTTCATCTAAATTTCAAACCCCACATTCGCCACAGTAAAATTTTCAAATATTTAGTATATTATATAATAGTTCAAATATTATCTAAACAAAGAAATTGAATTATTACAATTTTATCATCGTTTGTTTTTAATTCTTACGCTTAATTATTAATAACCAGCCGTTTCGCGCCCGCTTTGCTGGACGAATTAAAATAAATTTTATGTTTCATTATTTTATTTTTTTCATATTTTTATTATTCTTCTTTTTAACTTCCCGCTAAGAAAATTGAAATATTTCGAAAATCGAAACGACGTTGACGTTTAGAGGTTCTAGGAAGCCTCCCCGAATGTTTCCGCGGTGAAGTCCGTATGGATAAATTTTCATAAAAGTAAAACAGCAATAAAAAATTGAAGGAACGTTGGAATTTAATAAATAAACCATCTAGAAAAATTTCGCATCGAACGGTGGTAGTTTCATGTCGATACGATCAGTGGTTTAGGCGTGAAGGAGCCTCAAACGAAGACCATTTTTCTTTTATATATATAGATTACCTCTGACAACTAATGATAGTACCACCTACTAATACTGACCTTATGGATCTCGATAAGTATGACAGCAAGTCAATTTGACAGACCTAGCGAACAGGCTCGCTAGGTCTGTCAAGCTGTTGGAGGCAGATAATGTGGCTGGCTTTTTTACATTAAGTATTTAAATTTGAGAAAATATACCTTTATTGATATTTTGCGTTTTAATTATTATCTAGCTATCAAACGATTTCTAAGAATTTTGTTCAAGGTTTCTAATTAGTAACTTATCCTCCTGGTACTAATAATGATGATGATGATGATGATTTTGTTGTTGTTGCTGTTATTGTTGTGTTGTCTCTTTGAATCGAATTCAAATAGGCCGCGCATAATTTATGAGAACTATGCGCATTGATACTGCGCATGCGCAATAACATTTAATTAAGATTTATAAAAAAAGTTAATTATTATTAAATTACAGGATAATGAAAGCCGAACAGTTGTTTATTTTGAACGAACAGTTATTGAATAGTTCTAAACTATTAGAAAAAAAATAAAAATATCAAAATATCTATAGTTCGTGCCAAATTGAGGGTCAATTTAAAAAAAAAAATAAAAAAAATAAGAACGAACAAAAAAATTTTTGATAGAACAATGAAGAACAGTTAACGAACAGTTGATAGAGCCAAAAAAAAGTGCAAAAAATTAATTTCCCCCCGCCAACTTAAGGTTCCCTCAAAATAACTAGCAGTACC
The DNA here is from genome assembly GCA_905332375.1 of Pieris macdunnoughi. NCBI lineage: Eukaryota > Metazoa > Arthropoda > Insecta > Lepidoptera > Pieridae > Pieris > Pieris macdunnoughi. The sequence continues at coordinate 725,397 of CAJOBZ010000016.1, forward strand.
TTCCACAGACAGTAGAAAATAATTGCGATAACAGATTATATAATTTGTTAATGGCTTTCTGATAAAAAGATGATTTATGTATTTAATGTTAAGTATTTGATCATTGACAGTTGACATTCAAACGTATATTATCAGACGAAGTTATGGAGTAAACAAATAATCAAAATAACTAGCAGTACCACAAACAGTAGAAAATAATTGCGATAATAGATTATATAACTTGGATCTATTATACAGATTAAAGACTATGTTATTCGATTCTTTTAACGAAAGTACTGATTTTCTGTTTCTGTAAAAGTTCTGTCTACACAAATCAGTCTTTTTTTAAACATTGAAATTAAACTGATTTCATGAAACTTACGTAAAAATACTAATTTTCCATAAATCGTTATGACTATATTCTAAATATGTTATGAAATTCGTAAGAATCGTAAATTTCGTTTGACGTTTCTGTCTCTTATAATGTAATGTTTATAAATGTTCACATTATATTTGCGCTCGACATATTAATTAGATTTTAGGGAGAAATGACCACTTGAAATTCTGGATCAACCTCTAAGTATTAAAATTCTTTTCGTTCGAAGAAATTAAGAATGAACGAGGCGGCGCAAATGCTTGAAATATCACTTCAAAGAGATGTCATTCCTGTCAAGAACATAAGCTGTAATAAAAACAAAATAAGCTTCGCCTTACTGAAGTATAATGAGAAAAGTGATTTAGCATTTCTATTCAACGGTCATAAAAAGTTTCTGATGAAACCGGAATGATTTAATGAAATTGTTTTTAAACTGAAGCAAATTATTTTTATAACAATTATGCCAATTTTATGGAAAGTAACAAACTTTGTTTTTGTTGAGGTTTTTACTACCCATACTATCTTTTTATCGTCGAATACCTAACAATTAATCTAGTATAGGTATAATGCCGAGTGTATTATTTTTCGTTGGCATATATGCATTTATACTATAAGTAAAAAGTTAATGTAATATTATCTTTATACAGGTGTCAGTGATGGCCAAAATGATACCGTCCCCAGATTGGTTTATCGGTGTGGATAGTTTTGATCTGTGCGTCGACGGAAACTGGCTGGATAGCATTACAATTGAGGTATTATTTGTTGTAAAGTGCATTATTTGGGTTAAAAATAAATTAGAGTACGATTCTCCAAATTAAGGTTCTTTTTCCAATTGCGGCTTGCCCACGAATATGTATTTCTTTTTCTGCACATTTAAATCGACAAGTACCAACCATGGCGAGGAAACGAGCATGACATAAATCATAGACGATGTGTGGCAGATAACTTACCTTACTATGAAACAAGCCCTGTCTGCCAAATACAAAAATGTGAATAGTGAATATTGACAAATATCCAATAATGGAGAGCACATTAAATTCGTATTACAATACATTTTTTTTTATATAACACCTGATGGTAAGTGATACCCGCCGCCCATGGACACTCTTATTGCCAGAAGGCTCGCAAGTGTGTTGGCAGCCATTTAAGAATTAGTACGCTCTTTTCTTGACTCTAAGTCGAATTTTTTCGGAAATACTTCAATGGGCAGCTGGTTCCACATAGTGGTGGTGCGCGGCAAAGACGGACCTGGAGATGATACAGGTTTTTCGTATTCTGCCTTGACGTCTGATGATCTCACCTAAATGTAAATGCGGTAGAAGATGCCGTGACAACCATCTCTACGCAACGCCTAGGGATCAAGCCACTCAGAAAGTATCTGGTCGTCGACGATTCAACAATTATCTTAGCCAAAACCTTTTTTGCTGTGAATTAGGTTGACCCACTGGACGCGGGCACAGACAACGGCTTCACATTCACAGCACCGAACTGGCCGACGGCACCGCAAGGTGTGGCGTATCGAATCACGTCCCGTTACCCCTCCCATCCTGCGGGTTCATTCTTCTACCCGCATTTGAGAAGACTACCGCCTATAGCCACGTTTCAATTCATTAAAGTAAGTTTATTTGTATGATATACTGTGTATATATGATAATATAGATTATATTTATGAATTGATTAAAGAGGTATTTGAGGATGGTTAAAAACTTGGTTGTATTAGAACTTGTTTTTGGCCGAAACATTAACTATTTCGGGTTGTTAATCACCAGCTTGACCTAAAAATGGCCGAGGGAAATGACGCCGGCAGGTGTCTGTCCAAGGTATTAACATATACGTCGAACTTCCGTTTTAAATAATTAGTTAGGTACATAACTCGCATGGAATACATTTTCAGATATTCTCATTCCTTTTATATAAGTTTATTTAAAAACTTAATTAAGCCACCTCCACATGAATGGTAGTTTTTGAGATTTAAACGGCTCGTTTAAAAAGCTTAAATATTTAATCCTTTGGCTCTGATTAAATAAGACGCTTTACTTATGAAGGTATAGCATTTTACATTATCTATAAAAGAAGTCACAGTTAATTATTTTGGTTTTGTATAAATAAAGACTAGGTCCGATCCGATCTTAAGATCGGACCATAGAGACCAGGGAGAGGGATTCAAAAAATCTACACGTCAAAGCGTATATAGCGCCCTTACTCTGTAACTTTAAACAGTGACAGCAATACTGATAATACAATACAATACATTTAATTAATTTCCTTTTTTTATATATGTATTTTTATTCTATCATAGCTGCGAGAATACGAACTCTCCGAAGTGTTCCACCGCGATAGTGATGACCGTAAATACGACGTTCTTCAATTGGATAAGCTAAGCCACAATAACATAGATGTGTTGGACGGCAATCGGGCTCTCTCTATAGCTGAAGAGGTAGAGAGAAATGAAGCACCCAGGATCTACTCTGAAGGTTCCATGACAACGCCAGATGGTGCATATTCTTATTATTCAATGTAAGCTAGTTTTTTTTTAAATTTAGAACATCATAATCATAAATCAATAAGTATGTGTCAGATAAGAGTTTTAAGCAGTGATGGCCTAGTGGCTTCAGCGTGCGACTCTCATCCCTGAGGCCGTAGGTTCGATCCCCGGCTGTACAGCAATGGACTTTATTTCTATCTGCGCGTTTAACATTCGCTCGAACGGTGAAGGAAAACATCGTGAGGAAACCGCCTTGCACTTGCTTGAGGAGACCCAAAAAGTCGAGGGCGTGCGTCAGGCGCAGAAGACTGATCACCTACTTGCTTATAAGATTAACCGATGATCGTAAAATAGATACAGAAATCTGAGGCCCAGACCTAAAAAGGTTGTAGCGCCAGTATTTTTTATGTGTCAGATAACTGCAGTATTAAAAAAAAATATACTGAATATTAAAGATCGTATAAAATTGTTTTGAATCCTGAAATTATCACTAATATAATCTCATTGCTGCGATATAGTTACGGTCTTTAATTCAAAGTTGCACGGAATTAATCTGGAGTTAATTAGCTTTTCAATCTGATATTTCGATACAGACGATGATAAGAGACTTATTTGTCAACTGATTATAAACAGATACCTTTAAAACTTTTAAGTTTAACTACAAAATCGTTAGTTAAGTACATTAGTGGCAATGTAACTTTGAGGTAACGATACGGTTCTTCTGCGTTTTTCGTCATTACGGATTTTATTAAAAGTGTTCTTCTTATGTCACATTGACGTATATACAAGTCCATTAGCCAGTGTAGGTTTTCAAAGACATAATCATAGTTATTCTGAATTTAAAATAACTTTTAAATTGAAGAGACACAATTAAAAAAGAGAACAAAAAGTGTGACAGTCGTAAAACGTTTCAAAGTTAATGCGTCATATCGCACGTTCCAAATTTAAATTTTCTGTACGATTATTAGAATGAACAACACGTCCTCAACTGAGGAGCCAAGATCAGCAAATGAGGTGCCGACATCCGGGCCTACTGCCAGCGAGCGGTCAGCTTTACGCAGCTTAGCGAGGAGATATAGGGCACGTCGCCGCCGCAAGCTACGGGCTGATAATACAGATCCAGCAGAGAGGAGGAAGAGAAAAAGAGCTAGTAAGAAGATAAGAACATTAATCAATAGTATTTAATAATAATTCTATACTCACCTTATATGTGGGTCACGTGTAGGTATATTTTACTAAGTGCTGAATTATAAAAACATATTGTTAAAGACGTTTAGAAGAATTACTTTATCGTAAAGTTACTTCAAAATCAAGGCCTAAAAACTGTTTCATATTACAACCCTTATAATTTAATTATAGAACGATTATTTTAACTTGTTAAATCTTAAAGTGGGTCAAAAGTCTGGTCCTAATTACTAATTGCAAATTGCGTTAGGCACTGAGTATGATATTATGTTTTATTGATTTAAGGACTACAAAATAGGTATGAATAATTGTATTGTAACAATATTTGTAACAGTAATGTTTCATGAGAAATTTAATTATATAAACTCCCTCGAATATAATTAACTCAGCTGTGTCGAGAGATATCCCATCTGTTTTGCCACTGCAATATACCTTATATATCTGTTTACTCTTCCCGAGCATAATTTTAATGCCAAGCACTTTAACATTAAGCTCCTTTTAATTAGGGTTGCTGGATTGTCGAGTGTCTGACTGGGGCCAGTGGAGTCCGTGCCGTAGTGACGGCAGCTGCGTGGGCTCGGCCCTACGTACCAGAAGAATAATAAGACGACAACGACCCGGTGGGAATCCATGCCCGCCAACAACGCAATCCAGGTGGTGCGCAACCAACTGCACGGCGGCACACTCGCAGGAAGACTGGCGAAATAATCTCACGTAATTCCCCACTGTTCCATTTTTAAATTTATTTTTTAATCCCTTTTGTAAGTGGCCAGTTCTGTTTGCTTATTTTCTACCTGCGTTAGCATCTGTACTGTCCGTCCAAAGATATTTTATTTCTATTCCAAATTTGAGTTTTCTTTTCCGGTGTAAATTCGTGGAGTGTAAAAATATTAAAATCACTGTATAATAAATATAATAAGAGATGACTGTCGATGTTCTGTGTAGACTTTGTCGCTGTATCTATGAGAGCTTCTTCTGTTACTTTCGTTTCATGTGTTAATAAATAGGTTAAGTTGACATAATCATATTTATTATGTAAGAAATCCTCATGTTACCCACCACAGTCTTTCATACTTACTTTTTCATGAAATTTAAACCCTATATTGATAAAGTGTACTATTATTAAATATGGACTATTCAGATACTGTTTCGCTTGGTACAAATTACAATCACCTATAATCGTAAAATTATATAGCAAGTCTGTTTCCTTTAAGGCGCACTGCACTAGATTTTATACTTTTAGTATTCATAACAAGCAGATGCGTTACTTTCCATTACCTATGCTAGACATTAGATATTAAGTGTTGCTATACCTATGAAGGAAAAAAAACCTCGTTTGCCTTTTCATAATTAGAAATAGCTAGGATCAGCGACGTCAATATTCCGCAAATGGTTAGTCAATTAGTATTTTGATAGTTGTCTTAAAATAAAATACATATCGCTTATCTCCTTTGTGACAGTATTTCAATAAAATTGTAGTTGTTTATATGTGGGGATTTACTAGCAAATGTCAGAATGAATTGCAGCTTTTCGGTGAAATATGTCAAGTATCGCATCGTAAATATCCATATTTGCATTTTTATTTTCAGAAATAATCCGTCAAACTAAATATATAATAAGTTTAATGGATGGTTGAAATGTTTGATAAGCGTTTATGTTGATAGACGATTTTGTTGATTTTGGCGAATCTAAATCCATGTTTTTGATACGGGCCTCATACTTAGAGCTAAGTCTCTAATACAATAGCATAGTTACAGTTACCGGCAAACTTCTTGAGCATTAAACAAGGGAGTGGGGGAAAGTTTGAGCATTGCGGGACACAAACGTCAACTGATTTACCAATAACGCAATCGACACGTCACTCTCCCGCCGCCCAGTGATACCTAAAAATCGCTTCTGTGCAGGCAAGGACCCCTGTTTAAGATGTTTGCTGGTATCTGTACGTGAGCGACTGTCAAACCCGGTTATTCTATCGTGTGTGCAATGAACGCTAGAATGAAACATCGCGAGATATACGTATATATATCACCACTCGCAACCAAAAACTATTATCAATGTGACAAATGTAAATCTGATACCCATAAACCATTGTAGCTTGATTAAATAGGATAAGAAGAATTAAAATGTGAAAATATTTCAATGTAATTTGAACACAATTTTGGTTTATTTTAAGTTTTTATTATCTTAAAGTATGGAAACGAACAAGTGTTTAATTGGCAAAGGCAAGGCATATCCACTTTTACATCACAAATCTAAATGATAAACTGTGAATTTTAGCTGAAAGTAAACCGAATACAATGAATAATAAGCAGAACTTTCGAGTACTTTGTTAGTTTAACCCCTACATTAGCGTAAAATACTCCAAAGATGCAGCTTTTATTTTTAATACATTTAAATGTTAAGTAGATAAGTTTATATCTAGAGTAAGTTACAAATTACAAAGCCTTCTGTGAAATATATTTAGATTCTGAAAAGAGGTTGCAGTTTAAATAGAAAATGTTACATAGGTCTTGTGTCAAATAAATCAATAATTGAACTCGTATAACCCAACGTTTCTAATATTGTTTATATGTGACGTGTGAATGTAGCAACTAGTTCAAACACTTCATTTGTTCCAAATGCAGCCTACTTCACGGCGGTCATGCAGTTCTTGTATTTATATTTCAAAAATACTATATTTATGCCAAAGAAATTAGGACGTAGATGATCATCAGGTATAAAATTGATTTAGTATTTATTTAACTGAACGATTGGTTTTAAAGTATCAAAATCATCTAGAGCCAAAAATTGTTAAAACTAGTGTAATGATTACTGAGTATGTGTATTTTTTACAATGTAAATTATTCTGATTTCGATAATAAAATATCATAAATGCAGTTGAGTTTTATTTAAAAAAATATACTAATAATGTTTCGTACAATATTTATATTTCTTCCGACAAGAATTAAATTTTTGGTTGAAAGGGTAAAAACTTAAAAAGTTTTTGTAGGTAGTGGTTATACTTGCTTGACGATTAAACTAACAAATCCGTAATATACAAAAACAATAGCAAAACGATGCTAGTACAAACGTACAAATGTTGTAAAATTAATTACCGTTATGCCTTATTATAAATATTTCATATACATTTATGTACTTATTACTTGGTTATTTCGGTATTCCATTTTCAAAAAGGTAAGATTCTCAATTAGTGGGAATCTGTTTTATGTAGGTCATTTACTCGAAGATGCCTAGACTGGCGTTGAAGACTCACTTAAACACCCTTTTTTTTTTTTTTTTTTGATATCCGAGGTGGAAATGCATTTGCGCATCCCCTGAACAGGGGTATGTGGGTCTCGACCCACGCCAAAATCTCTGCTATTCAGAGACTGGGTGAGCAACACCCACTAAAACCACCACGAGTAGTTCCGACAAAGCCGCGTTACAGAGGCTCCGGGGTCGCTGTCACATTCTACCGGGACCTCAACGGCCAGCTAAAACACCCACGAATGCGCTAATATAAGTAAATATTTTTGCTAGTGGCTCGTGATGCTATTAGAACAATTTGATTAAATTTGACTTATAATGAAGACTATAGATAGCCCACGTCAGACTTTTAAGTGCATTCCTTTCCAAATAAAATAATGATTTATTTAACATGAGAACGAAATGAAATTTAAATGAAGTTTATATGCCTAGCGTCTCGCTTTATGTTTCTGCCATCATCCCACGCATATTGGCGGAGACAGCACATCATTCAAATTAGTACGCTTTTGTAATTTTGCAGTCAAAATGTAACACAATTTCATTTTACTCTCTAGAGGCATTTTTCACCCCGTGACCCAACGTAAATTGTGTCATAACGACATCAGAAGTGAACTTTTTATGGTGGGAATTATAAAAGGGTTTATGGATGTTTTTAATGAGTTTCAATGAAGTTTGGATTAGTTTTTTAATGTTGTACGTGAACTTTTTAACAGCATTTTACTCCCTGGAGGTATTGTAGTTTATATAAGATGATGTAATTCTAGGTATACAATACCACACCAGGATTTATAAAGGTATAACAGACATAATGGGAAGGTTAGAACGGAATGGTCACACATTGTAAAAAGTATTGAATTAAACGCCTTCATTCATCAGTTGAACTTCAAAATGTATAAAACTGTAATAAGGCCGGCAAAGCACTTGCAAGCCCTTTGGCAATGTGAGTGTCTATGTCTATATCACTTAACATCAGGTGAGCCTCCTGCCCGTTTGCAAGTTATATAAATTAATTTTAAAAAATATATATAAAGCTCTAAGTCGGTTCTACAAAAACCTTACCTTACAGGTTGACAGAACCGTAACTTTAAAATTAAAACATTACTATTTTTAATACCAGCCCAAAACTTATTTTCCTTCGTTCTACCCATTTTTAAAATGTATAAATAACATTCAAAAACCATTGCTAAAGATTTACTATTCACTTCGTTACTGCTTTGATAGAATCTTTAATTTCCTACGTTGGAGTTGGTGTCAAATCTATAAAGGTTGTATTGAATTCGACTGGATGAAATAGGAAGCAGCGAATGCTCTTATATTTTCAAACTGAAACCAATAACTCCACAGTGAATCTGACTTCGTATTTAATTACGTGAATATACTTGATTTAATGGTTAAGAGGTTAGGACGAAATCTTTCCAATTAAGGCATAAAACACTTCGGTCTTTTCGACTAAATCGGATATTTGATATAATGGTAGGTATAACAAAACACATGAGCAATCGAACTAATGAACTAAATAAAAATACGTCTAATTACTTATCTCTTCCTTAAAGTGTGTTTTTATAATAATTGTAAGTGATAGCTACCACTAAAAGCACCTATAATTTAAGTGTAATAAGGCATGCAAGCTTATAGGACCCGAAAAATTTGGTGCTATGACAGTGGTAACAACTAAATGGCTGCCTTTACCATCACATAATTAGTTATTTGGGATCTCGATATAAGTAAGAGCTAAATAAAGCTGAATTCCAAATATATGTACTAGACATGTAAATGTATCGAGAAAAAATATTAAAAATATCACCAAAATTATACAATTTATATTTAAAATCTACGAACAAAGCTTTAATGATATTAATTAAATTTTGCGATATTAATTAGATACAATAATTTATAATATCAATGTTCGTAACGAATTAATTGAAACACGGAAGCGAATATCTAAGAGATGGTGAAAATGGAAACTCAGTATGAATTATAAAGCTGTTTAGCGTGAAAATCATATGACTAAATAACACATTTTTAATATTAGTGAGAAAGCACTGGGTCGTATAAAACAACTGCCGCATGCGAGAATAGAATTTGTCCCAAATTTTGGACAAAAACAGTCTGAATGGCGTTCGAACGAGTTTTAAATTTTGCGATCAAAGTTGCGCTCGAGATAAGGGCAGTTACAGACCGGAAGTTGTTTCCGTTCTACGCTCCATTATTCATAGTCTGGGCCCACCAATAACTTCCGCCGATACACATTAGGCTTCGGAGAAATCGCTAGTCCCCGATGACACTGATTTACGTCTTCATTTACGCTTTCAAAGATTTTTATATAAAAGACAAATGAGCCTCGAAGGATGTTAAGATGGTAAGTTTTTTACGATATACGTACAATGGAAGGGTCATCACCCCGCGTAGGAGTATGGGGCCTAATACGAAAGCGTGTCATGGATCAGTTTTTGAATGGATGGCTATTTTAAGCTAGTTTTAAAAAAGAAACATTTCTCGGTAACTACAGATTACACGCCTTACTGAAGATGGGTTTCCTTCCTTTATATAATTTGCGTTTCTAGTAGGATTTTAGCAGGACTTAGGGCAATATGATGTAAATTTGATTCTCAATAGCTTAAAATCATTAAAAAAATATTGCCCCCTTCCTCATTTCCTTTCTATGACTATTTAATTTTTATTAAAAAAGTGCGTAATAATTCATAGTTTTCTTTTAATTAATGAGCCATTTAAATCACTGTCACCCTAATTAATAAGATAACTCCAAGGCTATTCATTATTTCGAACGAATTAGAACTTATGAATCACACAGGACGTATAATGCTAATTCTATTTCCGCTGAACTAAGATATGTTCAGTTCTTTGAAGTGTTTGAAAATGACCTTATATTGTTGAACATGGTACATACATATTGAACATGGTTATTGAACGATGCGAAAACATTTCTCTAACATTAAAACCATATAAAGATAATTATTTAAGAAGTATAATATATTATTACAGGTATCAAAGTAATCATCAAAGCTATATGTAAAAAAAAACTGAATGGTAGTTGGTACGCTATAGAATTGTCAAGATGAAGTTGACCGCCGAAATGTTGAAGGAATTTTTTTCTGGGACGGGAATATATGCGTCTAAATACCGTAAGCAACAGTATAACAATACATAACATTTATTTTCCTTATGACATATATAGCTTGAATAATCGCTGTAAAATGCACGACATTCATTTAAAAAAGCGTTATTATATTATTTGTATCAATCAAAACTATTTCGTAATTTAAGTTAATCCTATCTGCGCCTATTGGATTAAACAAGATTTTGCATATCATCAATCATTCGTATAGTCGATGCAAATCCGCTTACAAATATTATTGCTAGGGTAAATTGACAGCCATATATATTACGAAATAATTTAAGGCACCAAATGCAATATACAAAGTTATGTATTAGGAATAAGTGTTAAATTCGCTTGTTAATACTCGTTTAAAGCCCTTGTTATGATAGTAACAAGATATCACTTGAAGGGGATCAAGACGGTTTAAAATTGAGCTAGTTTTAGAAGACTTGAGGAAACGAATAAGACAATTAGGACGAGTGAGTATCAATGTTATAATACATTTTATCGTATATATTAATATACAGCAAAATTATCCTAAACTATATTTCAGTAGTAGTAAATAAAAGTTCAATAGTAGACATTATACGAGAATATTATATATGCCAAAACCAATGACCTTATTTACATAAATAATACATTAGAGAGATGCTGATAAACGCCGCTTCTTTTGGAATATAAAGACAGCCTTGCACAAGTTCAGTCGTTACTCTATCTCTCTCTATCTACTTATTAATTAACTCAAAATAACTTCATTCATATAGGTAAACAAGTACACTTATGAACGTCAGAAAAGAAGTTAAATTAATTATAAATTTACATTTACTACCAGTTCGCAAGTCAAGCGCGTAGAGCCTATTAAAACCTATTCAGAAGTTTTGAAACATATCCTAAAACGTTACGAATACGTTAAACTTATTAAATATTTGTACTAAACTTTTACTTTACAAAATAAACTCCTTTTCACTTTTGCTAGCCCAATTAAAAATAATACTAACACAATATGCATCAACGCATAGCATTTTAAGTAACCCTGCTTAAAAGCCTTATAATCCACGAATCTGCGTGTTCTGATCAAACAGTATAAGAAGGTATACTACATCTCTTTGGATGTATGTTTATGAGTAATAGTAAATCCGCTTTTAAATCTAGCCGATATCACCAACTGGTGGTCCTTAAACCCAATACAACTAATTAAAGTGTCCATCTGTCCAGCTTATCGCTCGTTATCATTAATTGCTAGCTCAATGCTTTAAGATGTGAGAGATAGCATATTCTCTAATTAACCGCACCAATGTAATTCTAGATATTTGCTATATAAACTACAATGTATTGATAAAGTCGTTTTTGTTTTTCGCCTTAGATGTTCGCCGTTTTTTTTATTTCTCGAAATAGAACAGCCACACGCCTTAGGATTTACCGGATGTCACTGTACAGCCTTTTTGATAATTTCCTTATATTATTAAGTAATTTATATATCCTAAAAAGATATTTATTTTTCAATTACAGCCAGTGTTAACTATTTGACTTACATCTTATATTGCAGAATAAAAAGTTACGTTCTTTTGATATGACATCAAAGAATATAAGTCATTATTATAGCAAAGAAACTTTGAATGGTTTGTAATTACAGCAAAGTTTTTACCTGACCTCATTAGCATGCATTGCAAGTCACTTCATTAGGTTATAATATTTCGTTTCTTCAAACAAAATGTAAATAAATTTGTATACTCACTGTGTTGATCATGACCAAGAATGCAATAGTAATAAAATGTTACGCAAGGGAAATTACAAAGGAAATTGGGATTTCCAAAGATATTATAAAATAATATAATAAAAGGTTAAATATTTAATATATATATATATATATATATATATATATATCGCTTTATCTTATTTTGTAGTTGTCAAGGACCTCCAAACAATAGATGTGCGAAGTTGGACTCAAGAAGCAAGAGATGTACTGCGATGCGATGAAGCCATATATTTGACAGTTTCAAGAAGAGTCTATGACTCAATATACGAACCTAAGTTAACACATGTTTCATTTACTTACTAAATGCATTAACAAGTTTGAGGAGTAGTAATATGAAAATCGTGGGAACGCACAAGGGGTAATCTTTTATAATTATTTTGTTAATATATTCAAAATTAATGAGTCAGTACGGCATTTTTGATCTAGTGATTTAAGTTTTTCAACCATGAGGTCGTTCGACTGACGGATTTTTCTGTGCTCACAAGGGGTAGGCAAATCTCGTGAGGAAAGCGGCTAATCTTAAACCCAAAAATCGACGATATACGTCACTCCCAGAAGGATGATTTGTATTTGAAAATGCCGCTGGATTACCGTTTATTTATATTATTATACATAATTAGATTTATTAACACTAAAAGCAACAACATATAGGTACGTAGATGTAATCAGGCTGAATGAATGCAATTAGATGGCACTAAGCGCAGTGTGTAAACAATCTCCGACGTTCTTCGCGTTCATTATCATTTGTATTCAGAGTTGAAAGAGATCCTGCACCTGGAGTACTGTCAGCGAGACAAGATTTATGTTGTTCGTGTAAAAGTGAACAAAACCCGCTTTTGTATGGTAATGTACCCGGGGTTCTTCGGATTTTAATATGAATTTAATGGAATTTTGTTATCTCATTTATACAGACGACGTGCGACGTGTCCTCGAAGAATGTGACAGGTAGTGCTATGATTTCGTATCGAAATTAAAACTTTAAAATGTTTGTGGTCTCTTAAATGTTTTATAAATAACGTATTGATTTCGGAATATCTCTTTAAACCAATTTTATTATATTATTAAATAATTATATATTAAAAATAAGTTATTAGATATCAGTTATACTTAAAAGAGATAAGCACATTTCTTATTTATTAAGTTATTATTCAAGTTAGTATTACAAATATGGGATCGGTCTTCTGCTAAGTCTTTGTCATCTGTCAGGCTGGTATGTAGTAGTATGGACTCAATGCTGGTATGGGATGCAACCTGTACAGACACGCTGTCCCCTTCCCATCTACATGGAACCAACAACAGAGCTGGTGCGTCTTGTGAAGCGGCTGAAAAAGCTAGAGCATGCAAATATAGGGGTTGAGGCTTCGAATATGATTTTGTCCCATTCGGTGTGGAGAATCTTGGTCCGTGGGGTCCTAGCGCTATAAGGCTTTTTAAGGAAATAGCAAAAAGGTTAATCGTCACAGGAGACCGAAGAGCTGACCTCGGACAAAAATTTAGTCTAGCTATTTAAAGAGGGAACGCTACGAGTATCTTCGGAACCTTGCCTAAAGGGACTCCTTTTAATAATATATTTTAGTTATTTTATTTTAAGTTGAGTTATTGTTTTCTGTAATTTATTTATTTGTAATATATTAATAAAGTAGTTGCGTTTATAAAATATTTATAAGCAAACATTCGGGGTTCAAAAGTCACATCAGCCTCCCATTCCTATTCTTTACTTAAGGCACATTAAACTTAGCAAACGAAAGCCTAGTCGTCATATAGGAAGAGCACAATCACAAATCAACATTTAGCCAGCTTTCTGAACACAATTCAGAGCGTGTCACTGGCGAGCGAACTGAAAGAAGCGGCTTCATTATCATTCCCTTTTATACACCTGTGAGGTTACATCAAGGTAATTTCAACGCTATGTAGTACACAGAGAGATGGTTTTCCCCTGCACTGGCTTGATGCTCCAATTCGACACGTTTTGATGGTTGTATCTTTCCGGATCAAAGTAGAGCTTGTACGAATGGAGTGGAAATGTTTTAGCATTTTCAACTCTTTTTGCGGGAACAAACAAGTGGGTGAAAATATAGTTCATTTTAGACTAATCCACGATAATATCGGCAGAATGCAATTGAGAAGTAAATTTATTTAATTGGGTTAGTTATACAATTTACCACTCAAGAACGGCTGGACCGATTTCAGATTTATTTTGTTGGATTTGCCTCCGCTGTGACAGAAAAACTATTGTAACATTTTAAAGGTTAACGTTAAAAGTTCACAGAACACAAGACAACATCATGACATTTCCTATAACAACGCATAACAACGCATTACTTCCAAACGACTACACTAAATTTGATAATTATTGTGTTTGTTAATTTCGTTATATCGAACAGGTTTTTAGGTATGTGCGAATATCGTTGTTATGAATTGTTCATCATATAAACTCGTAGACGTTTTCACAGGTTTATGAACCTACGGATAATTCATAAAAGAGTTTATCGCGGCATGACAGGACGTAATAGCTGTAATGGCTCCAGCAAGGAATGCCCGCGTCGGTGTAGCTAGCGTGTAATGAGCGCCAATGTTACTGAACGGCAAATGTTCGAGGCTTGGGTAATGATATCGATGTAGAGAACTATCTAATAAATGTTCCTATATTAAAGAGAATGACACCATAAACGTGGACAGAGAAAATATTTCTATTAGTTTATATGTATAGGCAAGATTCAAGAAGCTAAATCAAAGAATCTCCACGGTTAAAAGATCAAAGCGATATCTAAAATTTTATAACATTTTAAAGTGATCAGAATGTTTTCTTCGGTTAACATTTGTATAAGGACTTTATTTTAAATTTAGCTAATTGTGTTACCATTATATTTAACATATTACGTAAAAAATATTAGTTATTGTGTTTTTAGAAATATCAGGTTAAATATATTTAAATATATCGATAGTCTTCCCATCCCTAGCCAAAATACAGAATTGCTTAATAACTGTCACGGTGAACACTACTCCGTAGTAACTTGAAGGTAATATTGTAACGTTTATCGATTAGTGCTAAGCCATTACCATTAAGGAATTAGGCAAACACTATTAGATCCTGTAGTTTACAACATGTTAGTGTACTTGTATAACCTAACAATATGGTTTATCTCAAAAAAATCAAGTTAAATAATAAATGCGAACGCCGTTATAAAAATTTGTGTACTTATTTCAGTTTTACCTATCCACTTCGCCCGTATTAAATTCGTCATTACGCGATATACCCTCTCTATAAATGGGCTTTTTAACAAAAACTATTTAGACTAAAAAAAACAGTATGGTTTAAAAAATCAGATTTCAACGTAGTGACGTAGTATATTTGTTTGAAAAGTAACTAAGACTATAATGTACATCACAGACTGAATAATAATTGCTATTGTAATTTAAGCAAATAAAATTTAAAATTTCCACACGAACCCACCATTGCATAAAGTATTGCCAACTTATTTAACACCTACCCAGCTAGGTAATTATACGAAATTGCGAAACGCGAGTAAATTGCCTTGAAATAAAATTCCCGGTAACTTCTCTTATTAATGACACA
The DNA here is from genome assembly GCA_905332375.1 of Pieris macdunnoughi. Lineage (NCBI taxonomy): Eukaryota > Metazoa > Arthropoda > Insecta > Lepidoptera > Pieridae > Pieris > Pieris macdunnoughi. The sequence goes on from CAJOBZ010000016.1 coordinate 741,119, forward strand.
TTCCGTTGGCGCTTCATTTACTTTAAAAGCGAATAAAGTTCTGCCTTGTTAGGCATTAGTTAATTATGTCGTCAAAATATGTTGGATCCACTTTGCGTTGCGTACTTAATTGAAAGTCAAATTCATTTAGATTCCATCCGAAATTGCTAATAAAAAACGCGCCTAGAGGTGAAATGCACATCGGAAAAAGAATATATGCGTCGTGTCGGGATCATAGTTTAGATTAAGAAGATAGTCAAAAAAACAACATGATCGGATTTCTTTTTTCAAATATTTCTGCTTAAAATTTATTCACACTGCTATCAGGTAAAATCGCACTTAAAAATCTGTCCAAAATTCAAATAAGTAAAATATGTTCTAAATTCAAATTTTCACTTATGAAATTGCTGAGTAATTCGTATTCAGTAAAATATGCCCTTATTAAGGACTGCCACAGACGTGGTATTTCCTATTAGGGCATAACCTTTAAAATTATTTAAGAAAAAATAATAGCCCATGGTGATATATATCAGTCATAATAAGTCACAATTAAAGAAACTCTATACATTTATGGGTTTCTTTGTATATATTATGATCTAAGATTACAACTGTAAGTGTCCATAAAATTTCAAAGTGTGAATTAACGGTATTCCTAATTTGAAAATTTAAACAAAGGAACATGAATTACAATGGCTGTTAAAAAGCGTTTCAGATTATTAACCTACTTTTAGAGTTTCTTTTTAAGGAGGTGGCTACTTATTAAGCCATTAAAACTGTTTTACCGTTAAAATTATAAACAAAAAAACATTTTTATGTATTACAACTATAATTGGAACTTTGTCAAACCACAAGTTTGTGGTTCAAACTTTTATATTTAAAAGAAACCTCATAACAGTCAATAGCTAATGCTTTCCAGGGAGTTATATTAATAATAAAAAAAACATTCCATCTAGCATTGCCCACGTTCTAATTCGTATCCAAGCTCTTAATCTCGTAAGCATACTGAGTATGTCTTTTCTATTGACACGGTACAGGCAGATATGATCTGTAGATAGTAAATAAACTTTATTTTACGGTTTTTATTATAGTGGTCATCACGTCGCGTAATCGTCACTAACTTTATTTAACGCGAAAAGTTGGAATTAAGATTGACATTGACACATTTAATAACAGTCAAATTACCTTACTGCTCATTTGTCTATAAAACACTCGTTTAATAATTATAGCAACAATATTGGAAGCACTCTAAACAAATTAAAACGTCCGAATTTAATTAAAATCCTTTGTGTCTGTCCGTACATTATTGGGGCTCCGTCTTTAATTTATTGTTCCTTATCAAATTGTACGTCAGATTCGGTATCACACTGATTTCAATTATAAAGGAAAAGGTTTATACGTGAATTAGAGTTTTCTCAGTTGCTTGGTGTACCATTTGGAAGAATCTTTATGACGTTATATTTTGTATATACTGATATTAAGCGATTTCATTTTAATAAAATAAAAAATCGAATCTATACTTATTTTATAAAATAAGATTCGTGTTTTTGAATAAATTCCAGTTATTTCCAATTTTTTTAGATAAATCTCCGGCCGTGCTGACAGACCGCTGATATTGTACAAAATTCTAGTCGTAATATTACGACTTCAATTAAGAAAATTATCTTCACTTCATCACTTCAAAAAAGAAGTTAAATGTGTTTATCTTAGAGAGTAATCACGACTAATCGGTAATGATTAATACTAAAATAATCATATCATTACATGCCTTAAGAGAATTTATGCTCATATACACAAAAGAAAGGACATTCTGCAAATGCGTTTTTCGTAATTCACTTCTTAAATCTACGAAACGTACTAGTATTTGTACTAACAAAAAACCATGAATTTACAACAAATAGTTTTCATGTTTTCCGCTAGAAGTAAACACGTTATCCCTCAACAAACTACTTCGTAATTAAATTTTAACCGTCACTTGTATATCAAATGTCTCGAAGGAGACATCTTAAGCGCTATTAAGACGCTCCAGAATCTAATTATTATGGGACCCTTTCAAAAATCTGACCCAGCTCAAGGACCCTCATTCTCTAAACATGTGCCCACAATTTGCACGTTAGAAACGTAAGAACCCTTGAATTCTTGCCAAGCACTCTATGCATGATTGCGGTAAGTCTTTGACAGTTGGTAGAGGGTTGCCATGGATACGCGGTATGTCAAAGTTTACAAGCCCCGCTATCAATTAGTATTTGGTATCATAAACGTTGGCCTGATTAGTAAGCCCTTCAAACATGTAATAATAAGGTAAAGGACCCGAAATTCAATAACTATGTATGTGCAAAACAATTAAATTTTAAAATGATTTTAATTATTTCGTGAGGTTTTACCTTTTTTTTGCCATAGAAACTAGCTGTTACTTGGCGGCTATTGGCTACGCTTCTCACTTACCAATTTTGTATTATCTTGATCTTGAGATGAATATGCGTATTTTAAACCGTGAACCCGAAACCTACATCTAGTACTAATATCTGTTCTGTTCACTATGAATTTAATATTTTAGAATATGCCCAAGACAAGATTGTGACCACGTTGGAATACGAGCTTAACACAAGAAGAAATACTTCTAGTCCTATTATTGAACAAACAAGAGCCTGGACCCTGGCCATGGGAAAATGGAACGTGGTATATTTATGTACACATACGTACCTCATTAGAAGCGTTTTCACGAAACAAATAAAGCGGTCTTTCCTCTTCTATCCTTAAGGAATCTAATTGGCCCCATAGAGTCAAACAAGACGCCTTGGGAATTTGTACAGTTTTGTATTACATAGAATTTTCTTTTGTTTATTTTGAATATTACTTAATCGCTGTTATATTTCTCTAAAGCAATTTACTGGTTACAATTTATTATTTTCGGTGGTTAAGATTATATAAACAGATTGTAAAGAGAAAATGGATAGACTTTTTAATTCCTGTTAACCTGTTACTTCTAAATCTGGATATAGAATAACACTAGCGAAAATTAATCTTCTGAAACCTGATACCAAAAGTAAATTAACTTTTATACTGTATTGGGTAAAGTGACAGTACGCTTGTTTTGTTACAGTCCGTTCATGGTAGCTTGCAGGGCTGTCGCGGGTATGTTGTTGTTACAGTCTATGTGACAGTCGCACTCAGAACTTTCCATTAAATTATTAAATTATCTGTCATTAACTATATAGAAATGCCATATAGTTAATGACAGATTAAACAGTGGATTGAGCGAATGTCATTTTTTGCCTTCGAATGGATCTAAGGTGATATTACTTTTATTTATATTTTTTTAGTAAATAACTTATAGAACCGAACGTTTTTTCTTAATTGACAATTCTTACTTCCGCCATAAAATATGTAATTAGATGCAAAATTAAAATCATATTGGTTTTTAAACTTAAAAGAATTTCGTGAAAGAATATTTTTTGCGCATTAGAAATGTATGAAACGTGTTGCAAACTTTTTGAAGAAAAATCACTTCAAAGTAATATTCCTAACACGTCCCGTTATTCAATTTAAACTACAAAATATAGCTAGTTTTGTTTGAAACAACTAAAACTTGGTCGATTCGAATATTTTCAAAGAAATATAAATTTTTAAATAAATTCCGCTTAGAACGTTGCGATTCAAGTTTTGCAATCACATTTAAATACAAATATGTATATTAACATTTAAGATTAAAGAAATATAAGTTAAATCATAGCTATTGGCTATGAGCTATATTGGCCTAGTGGCTTCAGTGTGCGAATCTCATCCCTGAGGTCGTAGGTTCGATCCCCGGCAGTGCACCAATGGACTTTCTTTCTATGTACACATTTAACATTCGCTCGAACGTTGAAGGAAAACATCGTGAGAAAACCGACATGTCTTAGACCCAAAAAGTCGACGGCGTGTGTCAGGCACAGGAGGCTGATCACCTACTTGCCTATTAGATTGAAAAATGATCATGAAACAGATTCAGAAATCTCAGGCCCAGACCTAAGGACTTTGTAGCGCCACTGTTTTTTTTTATTAGCTATAAGGTACATCAGGTTGTATAGGTTTGTTTGAATTGAAAATAGAACTGGATTTGAACAGAATCTTGAAAGAAACTGAGAATATCAATACAGGGAGTATTTAACTTATACTTACCATACAAAATTTTATTTGTAGACGTTAAAATCTTTCTATACAATCTGATGTCTATGTCCAATCAACCCATTTCAGAGACCGGAAACTGAATGGAAATAATTAAGCTAGTTTGGTCCAATCACACGTAGACTGCTGGCGTGACATAAAGGTCTTACTTACATATACCTCGTAAATTGTTTTTACAACATATGATATATTTCAGTTGTACTAGACAAGTATATAAGTACTAGCATTTATTAAAATAATGTTAAAGTAGGTAAGACTAAGTTTATTGCAATACTGAAGGAAAAAAAGGGTGCGTGTACTTATGTACGCGCGTAAGAAGTTATACTTCTTTGGCATTATTAAAAATAGTTTTTGATTGCATGCAAATAATTAATTACAATTAAATAATCAAAGACTGAAAAAGGAGTCATTATAGTCAATAAAGTTCAGTTTACATTTGAAAAATTAAATAAATAAATACTTATTATTATTCTCTTACATTAAGTGTAACATAAATTCTGATATTATTCTAATGTTGTTTTTAAATTATGTCCAATGCCGTAGCATCTTCCGTGGCTAACTTCATTCTGTTAATTTTGTGTCACGGTGCGCGCGCATCGTAAAATTTCACTCTCATAAATTTTTCATAACTCGCCTAAAGAACTTCAAAAAGAGGGTATACGTATAGTGTGCCTAGTAAGCCCTCGATTCTCAAGCCTGAAACGCCTGAGGTCGTGTGTTCAAACTAATGAATATTTCTTTCTATGTTACCAATCAAAACAATCGAATGACGCCACAGAACGGTGATTATTGTGATGAAGAACTATACAGGAAACTGAGGCAAAGACCAAAGGTATAAATATTTAGTAGTCTAATTATATAAAATATCACTGTCCCTTAGTTTCATTACTTTCTTAGTCTAAAAATAAATCAGACCAATTGTACTCGCTAAGATTGAACCCATCACACGAAGTCCACTACATCTACAGTATCAAGTGTGTGTGTTTAGTCACCCTTACGAGGGGGTCTTTTCTATCATTAGTCAACACAGCATTACCAATTTACCACCCGAGGTGTAATTTTTCACACCTAACGATTTCCTGATTGTGTTCAACGAATTACTATTGCGTCAAGTTAGAGTGAAATATTATTAAAAATTAATGATTTAAATTGATGATTCTTCAAAATTCTCGACAGAATGTACTATCGTACTAATATTATAAACGCGACAGTTTGTACTTGTGGTTTGTTACTCTTTCACGTAAATGGATTTTATTGAAACTTTACAATAATATAGTTAATACGTCAGAATAACACATAGGCTACAATTTATAAAGATATTGTGTGAATTGTCCAAAATATCAAGTTAGTAGGAAAAATCTACCATCTGCGAGCTATTCTGGCGTGTGCTGCCAAAACCGCTAGAGTTATATGTAATGTATGATGGAAATGTGTATCTTAATTAGTTCTACAAAAAGCCCGCCACATTATATATATGTCTTATGTGTAAGCCATTATAGCTAAAATAGTAAACCATCATTACAATAAAATTCGATAATTTATTTCAAATGCACATTTGGTAGTAATAAATTGATTCCTAAATGAAAAAGATACTTTTATCGCTTCTGGTATTCAAAATACATAAAATATGTCTTCACGCTACATCATTTGGACTAATATTATTTTAATTCTGCGCAGACGCCGCGTCGCGGCCACTAGTTTGACATACATATTTAGGGTCCTTCAAGAAAAGAGCGTACCAATTCTTAAAAGGCCGGCAACGCACTCGCAAACCCTCTGGCATTGAGAGTGTCCATGGGAGGCGGTATCACTTAACATCAGGAGAGCCTCCTGCCCATTTGCCCCCCGTTCTAAAAAAAAAAAAATCTTACCATGTAAACCGTGACTAACATTGACTTTTAGGCTAGAGACGAAGTTGCAAACATTTTAATTTAAATAAGCTTTTATTGCATGCTTTACAAATTTATTAAGATAACGTTTTATCATATATTTATACCTTTAATCTTTTATTCCGTTCATCAAGTTATTTCACATGAATGAATCGTTGAATTAATTGAGTTAAGTTGCCCGAAGGAAATTCGAAACGAGAAACATTATTGAAACAGAACACTGAATAAGGTAAACTAGGCAAATAAAAACAAAGCTTGATTAGGCTTGACTACACACTTACAAATATGTGGTTCTATTGCGATGTAAATTTTTTGCGTAGATTTTTTTTGAAGTCATCTAACAGCTGTGAATCTACGACTAGTAGTAATTACAACTAAGGAAAATGCATCAGCTGGTCCGCCCTTATATAATTTTGATAGTGGTCGCGCGTGTTTCATTTTTCTTTTACAATTTTCCTATTCATGCACCGATTATTATATTGAAATAATTCCAAGTATGTAAAGTTATTTCATAATTTTAAAGGACTTTCGCTCGGTTCTTATCTATTAAAATTACACCTGACATGAATCATTAAAAATATTAAACGGGATAGATAACATATTTTTAATATAGAATTCGGGCGTACCAGGAAGTATGATATTGGGATTCAAATTAAAAGGAACTGTAAAGCTAGTTACGGAAATAAACGCTGTAAAACAAACTATATTTTTGCCGGGACTTCACACATACAAGTGCACACATTCTTATAGTTATAACAAGTTCAAAAGTTATGAAGGAAGACTACGAAAAATAACGAGCAATACTTGATTGCTTCATGAGTTTTCTATTTTGACAAAGGTGTATTATACCGCGTTTAGTTTCAGTTCTTGTTAAAACATTATATTAAAAGTTTCACTAAGTCGCTTTTAAAGTTGGAAGATCTTTTAATACTTTTGGTAATTTATTGTAGACTTTAATTGCCATACAAAAGCTGTTTTTCCGAAACAGTTCCAGATTGATTTTTGGCACAGCCAATTTCTTCTCATGTCTACTTCTTACTTCAACTTCTACATTCGACTTAAAAATATGTATGTTTCTGTGCACGAATAAGGATATCTATTATTGGAATTCATCCAGTTAATGGCGTCGTCTAGAGATTTAATTAAGTTGTTTTTTAAGTCTTGTTTGTTTTTACTTTTTATTATAAGTGTAGATGATGACAATCAGCAAATAGTATACAGTTCTGGTGTATAGCATCTGGAAGGTCATTTATATATGTTAGAAAAAGTAGCGGGGCCAAAATACTGCCTTGAGGTGTTCCGTACTCATTTTTATTAAAATTGCATCTATAGGTTTTTTGCTCTAGTTTACAAATCTTTGTTAATTCCACATATTGCATTCTATTCTCAAGGTAACTTTTCACCCAGTTATAAGCATTACCTCTTATTCCGTAGCAATCTAATTTTTTTAAAGTCTTTCATGACATACAATGTCAAAAGCCTTTGTCATATCTAGAAAGATGCAACCTATAAGCATTTTATCATTTAAGCATTCAGTAATTTGTTTGACTAGGGAAAAGCACGCAAGGGTGGTAGAACAATTTTTCCTGAAACCAAATTGTTCTTTTTTTAAAATATCGTATGATAAAAGGAAATTCTCTATTTTATTATACATTACTTTTTCGAAAATTTTAGATAATATGGGAATTAAAGTTATTGGTCTATAATTAGTCATTTGTGTTTTTGCTCCTTTTTTATGTAATGGTTTGATAATTGATATTTTTAGTTTTTCAGGAAAGATTCCTTCTACCATCGATAGATTAATTATGTATGTCAGTGGATCAAGTAGGTATAAGGCGCATGATTTAATTGTTTTGGTATCTAAATTATCGTATCCTGTAGATTTTGTATTTTTTAGCAATGTAATAATTTTTAATATATCCGTGTTATTTATGGGGAAAAGAAAAATACTTTTATGATTTAGAGGGATTTTGGCTTCTGGCAAATTGTTTGTTTTATTTTTTGTAGGCAGTGAGGTAAAATAATCATTAAATAAGTTGCATATTTCATGTGGTGATTCATATGTTTTGCTATCAATATTAATTGCTTCTATTCCTGAATAAAATGTCATGTCTCGTGTATTTGTTTTAATTACATTCCAGGCTACTTTAGTTTTGTTTTTTGCGCAATTTATGTATTCTGCATTAGTAAGCTGATGGGACTTATGTATACATTTTTTTAAAATAGATGAGTATTTATTATATGCAGATTTATTTTGTTTTTTATTGTGCTTATTTAAATGATATTTTAAGTATAACGTTATTTTTCTTATACAACATTGTTTTAGCGTTTTAGTAAAGAATCTATTTTTGATAGGTTTGAATGTATTTTTAATTTTTAAGATCGGAAAACATAAATTGTAAAACAAAGTTATAGTGTCATGGAAGTTGTCGAATGCTTCATTTGTTGTGGTGGAGCTGTATACATCCGAGAAGGTGAGGCTTGATAGACACCTAATAAATGTATTAGTGTTTTCCCTATTGAGTTCTCGTCTGTATATAAACCAGTATTTTGGAATATCTTTAAAATTTTCGTTTTCTTCGAGTGTAAAATCTCAGTCTCATGGTCTGAAAGTGCCAAGTAGTGGAGGTCCGAGTGTGTGTCATTTATGTTACTTGCTATTAAGTCTAAGCAGGAGTTTTTCCGTGTTAGGTGCTTTACATGATTTTGTAAATTATTATTTTGAAGAATAGAGATAAGTTCGCGGGAACTTTTATTATTTTTTTAAATGTTTATGTTCCAGTCTCCACATAATATTAGTTTTTTGTTGCGTTTCCTGCATAGGTTACTTAAAAGTTGTTCTAAATTATATAAAAAAGCTTTTACATCTAAAGTAGGAGTCCGGTAAATACATATTATTATTAAGTTGTATTTACTTATTTCAACGCCACAATATTCGAATTGGAGAGGAATTGGGGGTCTAGGGTAACCAATTTCCTTGTATTTCAAATTGTTTTTTATTAATATGCACGAACCTCCTCGGCGTTGATTAGGCCGAGAATATGAAGAGACTAATCTATAGTTATTTATTTTAACGTTGGATTCACTTCCTTGTTTAATAAAAGTTTCTGTGAAACATATGATGTCCACACTTCCCAAACTTCCTTGCAGGTCCGTGATGGCTACATTAACTAAATCCTGTTTGCTAAGCAACCCTGCTATATTTTGATGGACTAGTCTTAATTTATTTTGCTTATTAGTTGTAACGAAAAAAATTACAACTGGGAGGCTGGTTTTTATTTGTAATATTGGTACCTGACATTTTAAGAAAATTTGTTATTTTTAATTGTACAGTGTGAGTTGACTTGTTTGTGTGAGTTGACTTGTTTGTGTGACTATGTTGCACGCTGGATTTATAGTTGAGATTTGTCTTATGCTGTGTATAATATCGAATGTACTCAATTTCCGTGTTTATTTTATCACATAAGTTGAAGAGGTGTTTTGTATGAGAACAGGGTGTGTTTTTATCGTACTTCGAGTGGCGTATTTTTAAGTAGTGGCAATATTTATAATTAGATATTATAGATTCTAGATGAAAGTTAATTAATTTTACATTTAAGTAAGTATTATATTGTACATTGGTTAGAAACACCTTTTGCTGTCGCAATTGGTATAACACATTACACAATTGTGAGATGAAGGTATAAGGGCGTTTATCGTTTGCACCAATTATTAATACTATAATGTCTTTAGGTTTAATGATGGACTTATTAATTTCACTAATACAACTACTTAAAATCTGTGCACTCGTAGCATGGGGCTTTATATACGAAGAAACGTTGTAATTGTCCTTTTGCATATTTAATCTTGATTTTATTAATTTATGTGTTAAGCCACAAGCTTGCTGATCTCCAAATATTATTATTTTGGGTTGATTTTCTATTGCTTGACCATTTAAAGTCATGACATTATCGTTTTGAATAACTGATTTTGTTGTTCTTATAGTGACATCTATTGGCAGCTCCTTACTATTCTGATTGTGGTTTTCAATATTTGGTGGAAATTCTTGTATAATGCACTTTTTCTGTTCCTTATATTTGGAAGGGCAGGAACTACAGGCGAATTCCGCATTTTCTTGGTTTTGCTTTTGTAGAAAGGTGTTGGTAGTAATATTATTAGAAGGTGAAGAATAATTTTGTTTTAGATTATTTATAGTTTCCTTTTGTTTTATAATTTCAAGATTTTTCGTGGAATTTTCAATTGTTTGATGTGCTGAATCCAATTCTAATTTTAATTGTTTTATTTGCTCCAATAATTCGGAATGTTCATATAAACTTCTTGTTGAAATGTCTGGTAAACTTGTTGAGTCATCAACGTAAGAGAAGAACTGGCAATAAACTCTCCGCCACTCTTTTTAATTGCCAGGTTTTTTGTTTTACACAATGTTTGTAAGGAGCTCCAACCATTACACCATGTAATAATTAAAAAGGGATAAATAAAAAACTAAAACAAAATGAAAAAGTGTATTCCCTGTGGCAGTATACCTTTACTGCTCACAGCAATACCTCACTGTATTGCGATACATATTCGTTAAGCGAAGATAGCACCAGCTTTAAGCTCATCAGTACTATCTACTAGGTGCCACCTTAAATCAAATTTATTAATGTAATATTATTTTAAGCTCGTTACGAATGTTGATTTCTATAATTAGGCGCTTTCATAGGGTTTTTGTTTAATGTATAAAATGATAATATGTATTTGAATACAAATGTTCTTTTGAAATGAATGATAACATTCGATAATGACAGTATACGTATTTGGCATTTTATATCTTCTTTTACTTGAGTATCATATATATGTAAAAGAAACTTACTAGGCCGCGATAATTTCTAACAATTATAATTATTTGTTTTAGGGGATCACATATTAGTTAGATTTGCTTATATGGACTTTATATATGTCCGGTATGATACATGATGCTGCTATTTCTATTATGTACAAGACTTCTAAGAATAATAACATAAATAAAATTAGTTAATTTGTTATCGTTAAGTGAGAGAGAATTCCTATAATTCGCTTATAAAGTCTCAAATATCTGTTCAAAATATTCGTAAACAATATGAAAGTTTCCGGTAATAAGATATTTTGAAGAAACCCAACTTCTTAACAGAGAATAAACAATTCAAAATAATGAAGTACTTTCGGAATTTGTATCAGAGTTGTGGATAATATCATAAGTTTCCATAGTTTTCTATATATAATATTAACCCGGATAGAAATCACTATATTTTAAGAAAATCGATCCAGCATAGATAGCAGAAGCAGAAAAGCCATTTATAAAAATTTTACGGATTTTTTTAAATCTTAGTTTTATATAAAAACTAACACAAGTTTAATTATTTGAAAATAAATTGTTAGCTTGGGAATAGGTCACGCAATTTTCCAAGCATATTAATTATATGAAACATGCAAAACTTTGCAAAATGATCCAACGGTATTATAGAATAATTATTAATGAGAAAAATAAGAAGAATATGTTTTGATTATTTTAGTATTTTCACATCAGCTTTATTCAATATATATTAGCAAAGGCTTCACCGTGTGACTCTCATCTCCGTGGTCATAGATTCTGATCCAGCTATGCACCAATTTACTTTCTGTCTGTGCAGATGTAGGACTCACTAGTACGATGAAAGAAAACATGGTGAGGAAACGGCGACCGAAAGAGTATCAGAGACAGAAAGCTGACCTATTTGCCTATTAAAGAAAAATAATCACCAAACACATACAGAGATCTGAGATCTGAATCTTAAAAAGCGCCACATGTTTTATTATTATATTAAGTATAGCTACGCTTAGCGCAAGGCATAAACTGTAAATGATTTCGCGTTTTAATCACAGAATAACACACACTGTTATAAGCTTTCATTTTCATTAACCCGCACGTGTTACGTAGTCACGAGTTATATTATTTTCACAGTAACCGAACCCAATTAACTATCTTCCTAAACTAAATATTATTTCTCGCCTAAAATAATTCTCTCTTTTCCCGTTCTTGTGCTAATGAACTAGCATAGTGTACATTACATGTATTAAAACTTAATATACAAAAATGACGTTTTAACGTCCGTGTTCTTGAGCCAAAACAACTTGTAATACCAACAAATCGTAGATAAAGATACAATGAATTCCTTAATAAAAATATAACATACTTTATAGCACTTAAGTTATTCACTCACACATCGATTTTTTAAGTCATTCTTTGAGTTTTTGGAAGACGAAATTAAATACACTTTTATAAAAAAATCTACGATTATACCTTTGTTACGTGAATAACATTGGTATTTCGAATGTCTAACTTTTGCTTAGTTAATAATTAACGGCTTATAAGTAATGTTAGCCAATTTTATCTAATATTATGTTACTCTTATACATTCACACTTTATCGGTAAATAGATTTTAATCCCACCAACACTACGTTTATAGTGATTTATCTTAGACAAAGGCTACACCTAGCGCACCCAGCAATTGTACATAACGAAAATGATTTTTTAAATGTTTACGTTTACAAGAAATTCTAGAAGTCGGTGAATTTGTTGTATAGTATTAAGGGCCGTGGTCGAATCCGTGGAGGGATGCGAACAAAGGTAGGCTGTTACCGTGCCCTGCCTCGGGCGATTACTGGTGGTGCTGTGGGGTTCTAGCAGTACGATGTATAGTGTTTACTCAGGTATAACCCCTCCGTATCATAACCGGCTGTATTAAATGATTCAGCGCTGTAAAATTGCTGTTAAAAGTTTTATAACTGATATAGTTTAAGATTAAATATCTCTAAATTCTGAATCCCGCGCCGTCACGTAGTAGTTATTGAATATTTTAATTGGTATCTATAAAGCGTTTATTATTACTTATATTTTAATAATAAGCGAGAGTTCATATAATAGATTCAGATTAAAAAGATGACACATGGGACGCGAAATGATAATAAACGAGCGTCGAAATGCGAAATTTAATTTGTTTATTGCGTCGCCTTTATTCGCTCTGCATATGAATAAGATGTCTGATAAGTTCCACCCAGCCAGAATAAGTTATGAGATGTCGCTTTAATGTTATTAAATTAGAAATTTTAATATGAATTTCAATAAATTCTTGTTTTTAGATTTTATTAAATTGCGTATTTATAACAACTGCATTCGTTGCGATGTTTTTTGTTCACCTTCAATTTTTTGTAAGTCTTTTCCCACTCCACATTCTTTCATATTATGAAGTACCCGATGAACTCAAAATTTTCCCGCATTTTATTTATAGCAGTTTTTGGGACTGAATTATTCCTGCGTAAGGTTTAAGTGTTTAATTCATTATCGTTTAAATTTACTGATAAAGATTATTCTTGAAGACGTCGCAAAAAAAATTGACAAAACACAAGACGCGGGCCATCCCATCAAACGAATCGGACCACGCAATGCGGTTTTTCTGTTCAAATATAAAAGGGGAAAGCATTTATTTGTTGATTAGTTAAACATTGCTCATGGTACGTATCTATGTTATTCAGTAATTAAAACAAATATTGACATGAACGGTTAAACAAGGCGACTATTTTGACTTGAGCTTGAAGAGGGAAGAAAATTAGATGATCCGTTTGCATTTGTGAAGTGCGCTCAAATGCGTAAGCAAATGTAATTACTTTTAGTCAAGAGTCGCCCCTCGATGAGTTAGTTGATTGAGTCGGTTGACGTGAGTGATTCCTTCCCTTTGTTGCTGACGTATGCAATTTTCTAGGGGAGATTTTGTTTGAAAGCAAATTCAACAAAATTCAGTGACTTAGTAATTCCTCGTCTCTGATTGAATTAGTGGGGAATTTAGATTACTTTAATAGATTTTTACAGTTGAATGCGGCATCAGTCGCGAGTATTTGTAAGGGATAAAAATAATCAATTGTTGTTGCAAGCCAAAATGGGTTTCAGCTTCAGGGTGCTTCTGTTTTTGTGTACATATTTCTTTATAGACAAGTCAGATCAGCTTTCTGTGCCTGATTAGATCAACTTTGACTATAAGACATGCCGATTTTATCATGTTAATTTTCCGTACGAGCAATTAGTGTTAACTGCGTACATAGAAATAATAGTCCATTGGTGCTCCACCAAAGTCACACTTTTAGGGTTTAAAATCGTTAACTTAACTGCTAGGATAATACTGCTCTTATTATGAATTGGTAAATTATTTTCACAAACACCGAAATTCAATATAACATGATTTTTCCATAAATCTTGATATCAACTGCGTTAATATCAAAATTTTAATAATCTAAACCTGTCTTAAGTGCAGTCCTAATAACACACTGGTTTTCAGAAATTTGTATTTTAGACTCTTGATTATTAAGTAGTTTTATATAGAAAAAACGATAGAAATTTCTTATAAAAAAGGGCTTTGTGTTAGAATATTATATAGAATTATAAAGTCAATTTGTGTTAGATTTTCCTTGTAGGTCGGACAAAATGAAAATCAGCGAACAAGTGATTCAATTGAACTTTCTGTAAATAAAGCCTTAGATGTTCGTGCTAAGTGAAGCGGTTAATGAACAAATGTTTTTCCCCGGTTCACAATCAGCGCGCAGTCATTTTTCATCGGAAAATCTGACAAGCACTGCCGCGGGTACCTTTTTATTTTAATCGTAGTTAGTGGCAGCTCGACTGCTCTTTGAAGATGGCTTTACATTTGAAGTCAAGAATAATGTGAATTTCAAAGCTGTTTTTTACGGATTTGTTTCTCTCTAAAAATCTCGGTAAACGGCTCAAACATATTTATATGCTACGTTTTATAAAAAGTCCAAGTGACTAAATAAATGTCACTAATCAGGGCCTAAATTGTAGATGCATTAAGATGGTTAAGAGCTGCTTTACACTTGTTACGGAAGGAGGTTATACACTTCGTCCAACCTAAAGGGAGGATCCTCGAGTCTAATCACTGACGCCCTTATGTTTTCGCGACTAGATATTTACGTACCTTACACCTTACACGATAGCATCACCAGGACGTCGTCGATTGTTTTTAGTTGCAGATGTCGTCTAGTCGTTTAGTATGCGATTCCCAAGAGTATTAATGTCGTAGGTTAGTGTGCGAATTGTGTGCTAGGGCAAACGGGCAGCACGCTCATCTGATGTTAAGTGATACCGCGGCCCATAGAGACTCTAAATGCCAGAGTACTCACATTTTAGGAATTGGTACGCACTTTTCTTGAAGACCTTAACCCTAAGTCGAGTTCGGCAATACTTCAGTGGGTAGCAGGTTCCACATAGTGACGGTGCGCGGCAAATAACGCTCAGTGGTGGAACGACGGACGTCGCGTCGAGGTGATACGTGTGGAATTTAAATGCTTGATATCTGTCAAGGGCAGAGCGTTCCGTTTAATTTTAAATGGTCAACAGCGTCTCTCATTCAAAACGCGTTATCATGCAATATAATACGTACTTTACTAGAAATAAAAAAATATCAATGAAACAAATTTGTAAAAACAAGCAGAGATGTAAAAAATATTGTAGCGCTGGGATATATTTTACCCGCCTCGCCATATTCAGACAACCGTGAATAGTAACAGGTAAGCCCCATCAAAAGGATTATTCTCACAACCCCATAATGAGAGGAATTATGAGTTTTTCGCTCAAAGAGGCGCGAGTCACGCTTCCTGAGGACTCTCGGAAAAAGAGCTATTCGAAAAGCCTTTGAAAGTGTTTCAAAATATAGAAATGTCGTGTGCGTAAAAAAGAACCACCTCCCCGATATTATGAAGCCTTAAAATTATGTTTATTATTTGAAATAAATTTTCGATAAAAAATAGATTATTACTTTACCTTGACATTTAATTCAACGAACAGAGAATTTCAAGATATTTTTAACTCAAATATATTAAATTATGGCTTTGTTATACATTAAATTAAACTTTAAACATTAAAATCTTACGAATCTCAGAAGGCTATAAATAAAGAGATAGATATAATATGAACCAAATATTCACAATCGAAATAAAAATTTGAAGGATTACAAGCGGTGAGAATATTAAAAAACTTTACCCTCTCCAACCTTGGATTGTCTTTTAGGTCTGTTTACCGCACGATTTGTGCCTTTGTTTTCATCCCCTAAGGCTGATTATTGCGGTTTCTCTCTTATCGAGTTTAATAAGCGTGACTTTTTAAACTTTTTAAAACTTTAGCAAATATACTTCATTTACAATTTATTTATCGTAAGTTTTCATTAAGTTATTTTAATTTATTAATTATTAGTAATCTTACAGCTAAACATATTATAAAACAAAACACTTAGACAATATATTATATGAAACAGAAAACAAGGAAGTACATTAATAGACTAGACAAAAATATATAAAAAAAAAACTGAAATTTAACATTTTATAACAAATAATACTTAATATTTCAAATGAATGCTTAAACAAAATCAAAGTATTCTCGCCTCTTCAAATATTTCCTCACATCTTCTTTGGTGAGGTGGAAAATATCAGTCCATTTATAATATTGATACATTTTTATAATAACCATCTATTCATGATAAAAGTTTTTTCTATGATTTCTATTAATGATAAAGTTTTTTCTAAGAACCTATAATACGCATTGTTGTGATTAAATTTCTAAGACCTGTTGGTTTTAGTAGACAATTTTTTTTTCTTACAATAAAGTTCACAAAAAAGAGTGCGACTTTACATGAATTACAATCTAGCCTATACAATAATTATGGCTAATAAGTAATATTATTTTGACCTAACTTTACTACAATACTAATGAACAGCTTAAACTAAGGTAATGTTCATTAACAGTCTTAGTGTTCTATAATATTTTGACACTATGTTCATGTGTCCGAGATACCGTACTTGCACTTATATTCACTACACTAGGTTTATTAACTCAAAAGGTTTAGTTCTCTTTAGGCGTCTTATTCCTGTCGTGCCAAGAAGTTGCTTCAGCATTCACATGGTTTTGTAGCCAAAGACCAGACAAATAACCGTTAAAAACAGTAGTACATATTTCAAATTTTCTCGTATTTATCGCCAGACTATCATGTATTTATTCTACGAATTATTGAAGGGAAACTTCTAATGCGCCTTCCAACAAGGTTGCGTTAAACGTTTAACTGGGGAGGGGGAATAGAAAGAGACAGAGCGAGAGTGATGCTTCCTTAGTGTGCTTGCTTTCTTATTTTCATTTACATTACGAAGTTTCACTTCTTCCTCGCGGAGGTACTCCACGCACTATTTTTTTTATATTTTATCAATCTTTAAAATTAAAAATGTATTTCTCGTAAAATCACCGCAACCAGCTCGTATGTCAGTAAAGTAGTATTATCTACTTTAAAATTGTTACAATTCTTTGTATTATAATATTAATGGCTAAATTCGCTATAGGCTACCTTTACATTGCAGCAGACTGCGCTGAATACATAAATTAAGTTGTTTACTCACAAAGGAACTGAGTGTCTCCTCTACCTTTGTACTAGTTATTATTTAAATACGATACAATTCTTTGCATTTATGCATTTCCCAAGATAATTGCTTTGTTTTGTATTTACTAAAGTTAATAAAAATATTAAGAATAATTATAAAATAATAAAAATAAAAATCTGTTTATTCATTTTAAGTACATATGCATTACAATGTGTAAGATTTGGGAACCCTTTTAAGTAAGAAATACCTGTGTTAGGGTTCCCAGCTCTTCCATAACAAACATAAGTATAAATTCCTTATAATATATTTATATATAATTTAATTACATCTTTTAATTTATTTTATTTACTTTTCAACTGTTAAGTGAGTGAGTGAGTCAGTGAGTGAATGAAAAAAGTGTGTAACTACCTACTAGGTCCAAAAGCATCTCTAACACTGCGTAAGGTATGCTCAGAAGCCAGTCCTTTAGTCGTATCTTTACACTGTAGACGGTCTGGCGAAGTTAGTCCTTACGGTCTGATCGACGACAGCATCCCTATTTCTTTTTAGGTACAGCCTATTATCAAACGGGAGCGCTCTGTGTGTTTTTAACTCAGGACATACAATAAAGCTCTTCCGATGGGAATTTGTATGGCCGGAATAGCATCACCTTTAAAAGAGCCCTATGTCCCCTATGTTCTCTAATTCGAGAAATTTTGTTTTATTGGCCGCTCCCCATGTTTATGCAATATGTCAATACGGACTGAACGGACTGAATGATATGTTTAGGTTCGAAACCTCACACTTGTATTAAAATATTATATTTCTAGGTTATGCTGAGATTTTAGAGATGATATAAAACCTATATTTGACTAAAATATCCCTTTCTCGTTAGAAACTGTCACTCACCCCTTTCAAGTATCAATTTCAAATCCCAAAAAGGAATATCAAAAAGGACGATGCTGTCCACACGTGCTGTGAATAAACAGCGAACGCTCTGAATAGAATTTTCATTCCTGTTTGCGTCTAAACTCATATACCCCTAGTCTAGGGTGTTCTAAAGGTTCTTTCATACGGAAATTTAGAGCTCTCGCCAATGGAAGAAAAAGGGCTTGACCCATTTCTCTTCAGCTCAGTGGTCACACATACAAGCTTAATTTGTCTTTTCATGTTCGTAATCGTATGCCTTTTATTTCTATTATATTTTTCCTGGTATATATTTATATACTTGGTGAGGTTCTTTTGATTAACGGACAAACATGTAAGGATTACATGAAATTTAATAACATTGTTTTAATTCAAACCTCTGTTTCTCGTTACAACGTAAACAAAAATACTCATTACATAATAATTAAGTTTGAAATTTCAATGACCAATGTAAGATTGAACACATTTAATTTAAAATTAAAACATTAATTTAATTCTAACTTCCAGTAACAGCGCACATCTTTAACAAAATGCAAAAACCTAAATACAGCCTGGACTTGAATACTAAACCAGAAATAAGATCCAATTTACTAGCGCAATATTGAATAAACTTCAAGATTAAGATATCCTCAGTGAGCGGCTAGATTTTAATGGGAAAGTCTCAAGTACTGAGAACCTTTTGAAGCTGAAACTTGAGAAAGCTAATGATATGAACGGCGAATATTCGTGACGTCAAAAAGAGCGGCGTGTCTGTTGGAAGCGGATGGAGGTCGACTCCAATTTCTTGCGGGCAACGTCACGGACAACTTATAGGATTTAAGTTATAAGATACTAGCATCCGATTGCAATATTAATAATGACCCTACCATTTCTCGAATTACCAAAATAATAATAATTTATTTAGAATCATCCTCTATGTGTCATAAGTGTCAGTAACAGTTTTTACTTAAAATGTAATGTAATGTTTTATTATCGTTAGTAATCATTATAACCCGAAATGCGTCTCTCCCCAATGCATCACAAAACCTACCGCTATATATTAATGAGGCACTTGTTCAAACTTCAACAACATGTCATAAGGTTCAAACGATTTTGTGAGTTAACACTGTGTACAGTGTACACTGTGTGTTATTGTGATGGAATAGACAGAATGTTATCTTTGCGACAACATATTTATACTATAAATAAAACGTGTAAATACGTGTGTTGAATTGGCATATAGGCGAACTAGCGAACTGTGGAATCGACTCCCGGTGGGGGTCTTCCCTCAGAGATACGATCTCCAAATGTTTAAAAATCGAGTGTATTCCTCCTTCACTAAAAATGGGTGGTTATGGGCTGCGAAGACTGCCCTTTTTGGTCGTCCCTCAAGCTCGTTTGCCCCCCTATTATATAAAAAAATAAATTGCCTAAAATAGAGGTGAAGGGACACGTAATAGCTAAAGACAATCGGTGGAGTTAACGAATCCTACATTACCATCCACGAGAGCGCGAGGACGCCCGCGGCGGCGTTGGTGCAACGACCTGGTGCAGCTGGCCGGCAAGGCCAAGCAAGAGATCTTCGGCCTATGCCCATGGGGTTCTAAAAATTTAAAAGTTATCATTATTTAAACATTTTTATAAATAAAAGGCTATATTATGTGGTAACTGTTTACTCAGGATTAATTCAGGCTCCTAGTAAACTATTGAACACAGACCTAAGCCAAGTGATCACAGTTTTTTAATGGGTTATTGTAAATATTTTTTTGTAAACAAATGGATTTCGAGAGGCCTAACATTATTATTATTTACTAGATGTATATTGTATCAACAGATATTAGCCACCCTAATATTCTATGAAACTTCAATATGTATATATGTTTGGTTTGATTTTGAGTAAGACTTTAAACACATTTTACTTAATATTACTATTGCAATTTACTCTCTCATGACTTGAGACAGATAGCGCAACGGATCCGAAGCAGCGATCTACGGAAATTGGCCTGCGTCTACGAATTTGCGATACACAGCTTGAATTTTATCATTACCTTTCATGGCCTCTATTTTTATATCAAATCGTTCTGCAAGTGTCGTACTTTTTCAAAAATATTTGTTTAAAAATATAAAGTTGATTAAAATATTATATATAAAATTCTTACGTGTGTCTCGGCTTCGCACGGACATTTAGAGATAATGTAGTATTCAAATTATTTTAAATCAACGTACTGCTAACATTGAATAAATTTCGTCTTTGCAATCTTATCAAGTCGACAAAAAATACAGTTTAAATGTCAAAAAAGTGTTATACGGCTTTAATACATCTTTTGATAGTTAATTTGGTAGAAATTTTTTATAGGAGGCTAATAATTTTATAATGATTGGTTTTAGTTGAAATAGATAAGTATAAAGCGTATTTTATATACACAACGAACGGCATATAAATGTTATCAAGCTAAATTCTTGTCAATTTAGTCATTATTCTATTCAGCAATACAAAAGTTGTGGATCATTTGTCTTTCTCAATTACATTCTCTCGACAAAAGCTTTCGTAGCTTCAATTAAAATGTAGATGTCTCCAGAGCAGTTGAGAAGTCATAACAGACTGATCAATTGTGTAAATTGAGCCAATTTCTTACGCACCCATAAATTTAAGTGCTCTTTTACTGCGATCACTAAACATTTAGGGCGCGTATACACTACTTAAACACTATAACAGCCAAATATACAGCCAATAATACCAACTTAAAAACCAGAAGAAGTTCATAATTTTACATATTATGTAATACATATTGTAAAATTTCTTTGTTTTAATAACTATATCATACACAGATCTTAATAAAATTATTTAAGAGTATTCGTCGGAGCAATGGTGTTATTGTCAAGTGGCATACTAGTAGTTTATTTGATTTGCCAATATTGCTAGATTATTACTTAAAGACTATTCAATAGTAATAGTGATTCCAGTCATTATTTTGTCAGCTGTCATTGTGACAAATGAAAGTATAAATTTAAAACGACAACGTCAAATCAGTGGTTTATTTGATTTTCCAATATGGCTAGATTTATATATTAATGACTGTTCAATGGACTATAGTAATTATAACAAATAGATTATAATTATGATTATATATGATTCCATAGTCATTATTATGTCATAATGATGGCTGCTACGGTTAGATACTATTAATCATTATAAGGTTAGGTAGGTAATTTGTATAATTTATGTTAAAGTGAAATCAGTAATAGCTCCTTATACTAGTTTGTTTGATAGTCAATTGCTAAGCCTTGTGACATATAGCAGCTGATAGTAACGCCCTTGCACCAACATATAAAATAAATACAGATTTCAGATTATTATATCATACAAAATGTCATATTTCAAAGCAAAATCTAATCTTTACTGCTTGACCCCGACAAACTTTTATAGCTTGCTTTTGCATTACTAAAACATAAGTGTTTGATTGTTCCTCTGAAAAAGTGACAAAATATACATATTATATTGTGCGACTTAACACTTATAGAGAGAACCCGTTTATTTGTATCAGAAAGATATTTCATAAAATCAAGTACAGTGAAGCGTGGCAGCAGCCTAAATGATTGTAATACCAAGCTTTTAAATTAGGCTATCATAGAAATAATAAAATGTCTCCTAAAGCCTGTTTTGTTGCTTCAAGACATAAATTTAACCGCTAAAGTCTGACAATAACGAGTTTCTAAATGTCTGTAAAATCTGCTTTAATATAAAATAGCTTAATAATATTAAATAGTAAACAGCTGTATTAAACAAAGAAATGGATAATGAAAAGGATTAATATTGATAACATTTCATTCAACAGATACATTAGAAATGTTTTGTTTTTAAATGTGTTTGAAACCCTTTATTCTGCAGATTACGATTTACTTCAACTTTTTAAAGTTATCTTAATAGTTTTTTTGATTTCTTTAAATGCATTTAAAGAAATAGGGATAATTTAATAAAACCTATTTCTTCGTAAAACGAATGAACGAATAGAAAACGATACACGATAAACCAGTAAAGACTTCGCAAACACTACACATTTGACAACAGTTTGAAAAGAGTGTGCCAATGCTTAAAAGGCCGGCAACGCACTTGCGAGGTGACTGTTCAAATAAACCTATAAAGTTAAATCTGTTCAACTTCTGTTTCAGTTTGGTATTGCATCACAAAGATAAAGCTACATATAATTTAAATTTATAACATTATACTGACTGCTAAGTTTTACCACGTGGCAAAGATCAGAAAGAAATTCATCTCTATGATAATCAAAATACGTAGTACCTTTATTATTTCTTGATTAATTGACACAACAAATAAGGATACTTTATTGAATAAGGCTTTAAACAACCACCTAAGTTAGTCTGTATCATTTTATTGTCAATCAAGATATGAATACAAACTGTACCTACCCAATATTAATTGACCGTAATATCACAATCATTTTTGCACAATTTAAAAAAGGAATCACATTATTGGCAATATCAAATAACACTTTTTTCACACAACCATCACCCTTTTAGCATCAGCAAATCCTAACTCCATTTGCATGATATGCCTTCTTTTATTAGGGTCCTTTTAATAGCCATTTCTGTCATAAAATGAAAACCCTGTACGTGTTTGATAAAAAAGTTTTTATTCGTGGCATAATCCAGGTATCAGTAGTATCGGAAAAAAATGGAAGTCATCCTACTAATTACTGTAAAATAATAAAGATTATTATTTTATTAATTTATTATAAACTCTGTCACGTACGTATAAAATTAGGATTTTTATTAAATGTATAAAATGCATGACGGTTTTTAAATGGTGTCAAATATTTAGAATAAGGCCAGCTAAAGATGGACCGCATGTTGCAGTCAAGACCGACACGCCGCACGGCGATCTGCTGTTTCCATACTAAATTCATATTCGCAATACACGGACCGCTCGAGCAGTTCCTGAGCAAACCGCATGTTGCAGTCGGTCTTGACTGCAACATGCTGTCCGTCTATGGCCCGCTTAAATGTCAATGATAGTTCATACATCAGTAGTGTTTTGTTTAATAACAACAAATATGAATAATTTTTAAAGTTACACAAACCCATGTAAGAGTTAATAGTTATTATTCTAACGATATAAGCTTCTGTCAATGTGTCTGTGCAAGACATGATTGGCAAATGACGTATAGCGGAGTTCCTGGCTTAATTTCTCATCTCATCTAAATTGATTATATTATTATAAATAGGCTCATTACCTCTAAACAAGTTCTAGACACAGATTGACCTTTGCCCCAGCGGGTAAGGGACTTTAGAGTAATTTTTGAGTTATATTTTAAGTACATATAGTATGAAGTTTTTTTATTAGATTCAAACTTCATTAGTAATGCCTTTTATGACATTCGTTCTCTCTGAAAAGTAATAAAAGATGTTTATATTCAATTGAATATTACATGAGGGAATGTTTGTTTGATAAATCAATTACCATAATATTTTATTTCAATTCTGAAACTAACTTCGTGATATTATATAAATGCATTCCATAATTTTTCAATATGACTTCAAGAGTACTTTGCAGTAGCAAACGATCGTCAAATTCTTTTGTTCGATAGGTAACGCTTCTTTAGGTACTTAAAGACCGTAACTAGATGTAACTAGGAATAAATCATTTTATTAAAAATTTTATAAGTTTGTTACGCTACACTCATTCCGAAAACAATTAGTTTAGTCTATATTTTTCTCGTGAAGCTAAGTTTGCTCGCAATTAAAATTTATAAATAAATAAACATTTCAATTTTAATATTTACAATAACCTAGGCTAATAAATTAGTTTTCCTTAACTAAAACCATAGCATTATGTTTATTATCCTGATAGTATTTTGGCTTTTCCAAACACATAATTATTAACTGTTTTTTATTGTTTGAATTTAAAGTTAATCGCTAAGTCTTTTTTTCGTTTCAAAGAATTAGTTACCTAGTTGTACCAATGTTATATATTCCGAACATTAGAGCACGAGAAGTTTTAAACAAAAAGAAAAGGCCATTCAAAAAAGCAGTACCTCACCGCCACTTAGTCACTTCAAGATACATCTTTCAAGTTTTTTACATAACTGGCCATAAATGAAAAGCTTAATGGATAAGCACATACCTAAATAAATCTTAGCCAAGCGAGGCGGCGCGTGAACGCTTGATATTTCGCGTCATTACGCCCAAGACGCGTTTTTTCCCTAATTCAAAATACAGGTATATGATGCTATATATTAGATGTTCTCATTTACTCCGAAATGATTCTGAGATTACTTCGACTGTGAACGAGCTTTGATACGCTGTTTTTGCAGTAAATTTCAAAGAGAATGTAAATTGAGTTATGACTTTGAATACATGAAGGTAATTTTGTATGGAGTTGTGCTGGTAGAGCGATGAATGAATTATTTTGGTATTAAACAATGATTTATTTTTAATTTCTTATATCTAGGCAAACAAGATGATTTTTTCGGAGATAATGATCACAGGATTGAGGATACTTATTCACAAACAAATCAATCTCAAATACACAATACCGTATAAAAAAACATTGAACAAATTAAAATTGAATCTAACTTGAAGAACTTTTCGCAGCGCTCTTTATCAGTCCTCTTAAACAGAAGTTGGTGAGTTTATAATTCCTCTAGGACAGGGGTGAAAGGATTAGAGGGGAACTCGCCCTAACTTGCAAATCTCAACACTGATAACATTGAATTCCAGCTTATTTGCAAGTTCGATAAGGCCTTGTGTATGAATGGGGTACAAAGATTTAAACACACCAAAAACATTTGTACATACAGAATGGTTTTCTTGCCTTATTGTTCCCTAGGTGAGGCAAAGGGCATCCAGATTAAAGCTTGATCAGTCTTAGGCAGCTTAATTTCATTCCAGGTCTTGAGCCTCTTTCGGTTTTGCAATAGGCATTATCTTTCACAAAAATTACTTTGATTGAACTCCACGAACTGCCTTGCGATTCTGTAACTCACTTTTCGAACTCACACAGCGGTTTTCGCATCGGCGGTCGCTCTCAAATCAGTCGTGCAGCAACAATAAACTACAAGCTCCCACCTTTTCAGAATGCCAAATCATAAAATGACTGCTTCACGACTGATTTGAGAGCGACCGCCGATGCGAAAACCGCTGTGTGAGTTCGAAAAGTGAGTTACAGAATCGCAGGGCTGTAGGGTTATTAAAAGTATAAACAATGTTATTTGATACAGATACTTTTACTTGAACAATTAATTACAACAGGTCTAATTGGAAACTAACAATGTATTTTTTTAATAGATGCTCGATGCTTATACGACTTGAATCTTTATATGCCCCAAGTAATGATGTTAGACAAATGTGAATCGATTTTTAACATAGGAGATGGTTTAAAATATAAGTTTTACCTAGCTGTGTAGTCAAGGATTAATAATTTTTGATGTTGGTAAATATCATTGATTGCAGTTTAATGTATGATCAAACTATTTAATAAGATACCTACATAAAATAGTTAACTGTAGTTGCAATAAATTAATCACCTTTTTAATCGCCACCTCTATTAAAGTGATAATAAAAATCCAGTTTTTGCATTAAAGTGACTAATTCTAAATATTTTTCGCGTAATGGTCGCAATAAAAGTTTAAATGGCGGTTTCTCGTGATAATCACGGATGTAATTTTAACGTTCACGAGTAAAACGCCCGGGATTCCAGCTTAATCTTTTATAAAGGGCCTATTCTGAAGCAAACGATACTTTTATTTAACAATTATATTATATCGTAGTCATCATAAATATAACTAATCCACCATTAACAAACGTACAAAGTGCGTGACACTTTTTACGTTATGATATGTTATGTCTTTATAATAACTATCAAAATTCCAAAAGATAATTTTAATCAAGATTTTAATTTCATAAAATATCAGAATAAAATTAATCTTAATTTTGCGCAGCTTATTTTCTACGTTATAGCTAATACTCCGCCTTCATATAACAAATTTCATGTTTCCAGCTATTTAGGAATTTTGTTTTCGTAAATTTAACTGTGTAGGTAATGGTCTACTTAGTACTAGTCTACGTTGTATTCATTACTAACTGACCTATAACGAGTAAGAATAACTACTGTTAAAGGTTTACTATAGGAGTAACCAATCTGTAATGTCTTATTTGAAGCTGTGCAGGATATATCCATGGCATGGCAATATATAGTTATTATTATTAGTAAGCTAAAAATTGCCAAATGATATTTGACTTATAAAACAGCTATCATCATTCCACGAATAAACCCAAAATAAAAATCGAGATTTATATTAATTATTTGAATACTTTTTATTTTATTTCAGGATATTTATTTAAAAATGTATGTTCAAGAATAGTCTTCACTTATTACGGCATTCGTCGGCAATATTCCTTTCATCAAGGATAATGAAACAGACGGCACATGAGATTCCTTATGACTAAGCATATCTTGTTACTTTTGATTTATTTGTTAATGACTCAGTTTAAATTCGGGGTCAATGGCATCGCTAACTTAGAACATTACATACCATCCTTATAATTATTTAACGTGTGATGAGGAGCATGATGCAGGTTGCAGGTGCTTGGAACACTTTATATCGGTAATATATCCCGGGTTCGAATTCCAGTCAAATAAATCATATTTGTAATTTTTATTTGTTATTCAATTCAATTCAAAAGTCATTTATTCATCTAGGTACAATTTGTACACTTATGCATGTCAATTTACGCCATCTTACTATCTTATAGCGGCATTAGTGCCCACACATTGTTATCGTCTATGTATTCTTGAACTTTGTAATATACTTTTTTATTAGGGTTTGTATATAGGGATAGATTGTTAAAAAATAAAAAGTCAAAATACGTTTATTCAATTTAGATGCGTCTTAGCGCATGCTTATGAATGTCAAAAACGTTTACAAAATTCGCGAGAGAGCAAGACTACGCCATCCGTTCGCAAAACTACCAGGAGGCCTTGTTCTGAGAAGAACGGGCAAGAAACTCAGCAAGTTTTACCCTCCCTCTACATTACAATTATTCAAAGGAAAATGTCATAAACCACAACGTCATTAATGTTACATAAGTAATAAAAAATATATAAAAATCTGTTCTGTGATTTACCACATTCACCATTACACACAAGTCAAATTATAAGACAATAATTACAACTATTGCCAAGCGTTTTTATCTAATGTTATATAAAAGAAGAATTATATAATAAACCAGGTTTGATAGAAATCAAGACTTGAATCTTTTCGCTATCTCAATTAATTGATTTCTTTATTACCTACGTACTTGGTTACGAAGTTTAAGTTTAAAAGTTTAAGCGAGCTATATCTTAACAAAATCTAGTGGTAAGTATAAGGTTGCTGATAGACAGTACCTCATAGCTGGTGATTTCCTCGCTCAACAAATAAATATCGCAATACACCGAGGAAATTCCGCCAGCATTAAAGGCACTGCCACAAACCAAACTTTTAAATTTATGTTTGTGTTCTATGTATCGGTTTGTTGTATATAATAAAATGCTGCATATAGCTTACATTCACGATGACAAATTGACATTATGTGATCCCGGCTATTTTATATTATAATTGTAATTCCGCGGAAGGGAAGTCACGTGGGCTGGAATTTATATTGGGTCTTCCGCTGCGGTCACAAGAATTCGAAGACGCCACCATAATGTTATTTTATGGGTAAAACAAGGGGGTGGTTTATTGACTTTTTGCGTTTAACATTTGCTTAGGGTTTGTTATATTAGCGTCCTTAGAAAGAACGCCCTCGTCTGATTTACACAAGCTATTTATATTATCTATGTTAAATGATTCTTGTGATGAATTGTTGGTATTTCTGATTTATGACTTCCAAAAATCAGAAAAGTTGATAGAATAGTAAATAATAATAAAGTAGGTACCGATAATTTATTTTCTTGGTTCAAATAGTTTAATTCTGTTATAGTTTGTATTTTTAATTTTATGATTGTTTGTACTAACACTGTTTATTGCATCTACTTGATTTCGCTGGTCGTGTCTTCATGTACAGATCAGTACCGCTTTTTATATTTTTGTATGTATGTAAATTTATAGCATACATGTGTCCTAATTTAGTGGAACAAATAAATAAAAAAATTCAAGTCTTAATTCTGAAGTGGTATGGGGTAATATAATTAATATTATCATATGAAGGAAAGGAAACCAAAAAAAAGGTCATATAAAAAAGGTTTATAAATTAATTGCAAATACGTTTACATTAAATACATGACACCGGTCAGCGCTATGAAGTCTTATTGTTTTTTTATGGACCCTTAATATTAGAAGTTAGAATAGTAATTGAAATTAATGCCAATTAAAAAAGGTAATACAACACAGAGTTGACGAAGTAAATAAAACCAAGCATGACGCAAGATTAAGGCTGGATCGGGTGTCACCTGCAACCTTATCGCCTAACTTTCTTGGGGGAAGCGCAATTATTCCTTATAATACCGCATGGAGTTTTGTTTCACGAGGGTTGCGGATTATGATGTATAAACAGTTTATTTAGTAATATATATCATTAGTAGCAGACTCGGTATACCATGCAGTTTTCGTTCTCAGTATTTATTTATTTAATAAAGGTACGTTAATACAAATAATAAAAATCAAGTGGCGCTACTTATGCGTAGCCTCGAATTGTATATATTGCTTGTATATCTTTGAGGCACGTTCGTTAGTCTATATCTGACACTGTTAGCATTTTGTTTAGACATGTGTTGCATAGCAAAAAAACATTGTAGCATTTGGATTGCTTTTTGCTAATAACCAACGTCCAACTTTATATATTTGCAAGTGTAAAAGAAAGCGTGAATAACCTCTTTTAATGAATTTGTATTCAACCGCTTAAGATGCCTGTTAAATACGTATATATTAAGCAAGTCACAACTCATATTTTCGAAATTTGAATATGTTATAATTATAAAATGACTTCGTAGTTTTTTTTATATAATATGGTGGAATATGATTTTAATACAAAAAGTTTTGAATATAAAGCAGCACAAAGCTTATTCTCGAGGGAAATCCTGATCGCAATATTAAGAATTCATTGATGTTACACTTTTTGTACTACATTGTGAAAATGTGAAAATACATCTAAGTATATACCTTTCGAGGTAACTCAGTATTGACTTAACAATTTTGTTGTAATATTATTTGCCAGGGGTTTTTTAAAACATGATATTAATCATTACCCAAAATAATACTAAATGAAATAATGATCATGTCAAAGATAATGCTCGCATTTATGAAGTGGATCTTAAGACGCGGTAAAACCGCGGGGAAAAGCTGGTTATTTATAAGCCCATACAATTTTGTAATGACCTACTACGTTGCGCCCTCAAAAGAACTAAGATTTTGTTATAAAACTCGTACAAATTATTCGCCTAATAAATTCTGCGAATAATTTAAAAAATTGTGTGAAATTGTTGCGGCATTCAATCACGTTTGTCTCGAAACATTAAAAGTATTATATAAATGCGTAGTACACATACTATTCAAGAGCATTATGAGTATAGTAGTTCTTTTATCATATTTAATAGTCGTTATGCCAGCAAGTTACCTGCGAGCATGACGAACGCCATCATACGGCGCATTCCAGACTCCAACATAATACCATTGTTTATAACCAATGTTAGGAAAAAAATCAGCCAATACATCTGTTCAATAAAAACTGTAATTATGTAAGAAAAGCTTTGGAAATATTTCATCAACACTTTACGAGCGTAGTCGGGTGCTGGTTTACGACTTACGAGCGAACAAAACAGCACTTTCTAAACTCTCCGGTCAGCGTAAATTCACAACATCTGGACTTTATTTATCTTTGACACTGTTGATTACGTAAAATACTAAAATATTTTGTATAATTAATACAATTTTGTTGTTTTATAAAATTTCAAGCTTTACTTAGTCACCATAACTTGCAGAAATATAAACAGAAGCAGAAATATAACAAAAAACATTTATCTTAATTTGAAATAAGATCTAAAAATGTTTCTTTCAGAAACATTTTCAAGAACAAATTCTTTAATCTATGGTTATACAAAGAGTATTATGTCATGTAATGTATAAAAAGCTTCTTTTTCATAAATCTTTTATAAGCACTTACCTTTTTGTTCTGTCGTAATTTTGACGTTTTTTAAGGTGTTGCATGAAAAAGTAGGTGACTTTAATATTCTTTTTCGTGAGTAGTTAGTACGAGTAAGGATCATAAAGAGCAGATGGGGTTGTATTTGAGTTGGTAAAGTAAAATGGCCCACTTTCGACTTGAGAAAACTTTGCCTCAATGACAGCCCAGCGAAGTTTCATATAAAACTTTTAAACTCAATTCTTTTAATTTTTATATAGTTTCTGTAAATTACTCGTTAAGTTTGCAATATTGTTACTTAAACTTTCAACGTTGCTTTTAACCAATTTAGTTGTACTTATTTATTTAAGCTTTTTATTTATGTGACCATATAATAATTTTAAATAGAATACAACTCAATACAAAATCTTTGGTCAACAGGGAACAGTCCTGGGCACAAGTAAGCCTTTTCTAGCTCTCTCCACTTATTTCTATCCTGGCACAATCTTAATATATATAAATTACGCGTCACGTTGTTTGTCCGCTATGGACTCCTAAACTACTTAACCGATTTTAATCAAATCTCAATCCCATCGTGTGCAGTTTGATCTCACTTAAAAGATAGGATAGCTTATATATATATATATATATAATTCTACTGTACGTGTGTATACATTGAACTCCTCTTAAACGGCTGGACCGAATTGAATGATTTGTTCTGTATGTGTTTGGGTGGAGCCCTGGATGGTTTATATTCACAAATCAGCCCGGCAGATGGCGCTGCAGTCGGTACTTTCATACTTTTTTTTAATATCTAATCGCTTGAAATATCATGCAGGATATCTGTAGGGTCAGCTAGTATAACATATATATCAAATGTAACATATAACACCACATATACTCCGCCGTGGTTTGCAGATCCACCATCCCACCATCGCCTGACCTGTCTACCTCTTTTTCTTTTTGTAGATGCACTTAGTTTAATGTTTATTATAACATAACATGGGATTATGCAATCATCACTGGACTCTGACAGTATATTTAAAGGACATCATTTTATTGACACTGATCTAACTAAAAAAAATTGTGTAAGGAAAAGGAACTTGCCCGAAATAAAAGCAACTTTATTTTTTGCTACTAAAAGTATTCATCTGTCTCTTTTTATCATAGAATAAACCCAATTTGATAGAAAGAGACGAAACAGTATTTTAAAGACAGCAATTATACCTATTTAGTTTTTATGAATTTAGGGGTAATTATATAAATTTGTTAATAACATATGTATCAAGTCTAACCCTATATTTATTATAAGGTAAAGTTTCCAATAAGAAATACATTTTCAAATAATTTCATAAATAATATTCTGAAAATGTTTACATAATATTTTGTGCGTATTATGCAAAACTAATTCAGATTGTTATAATGTAAAGTAGCTAATATACCCACACAATCCCTGCGTTTACCTTTCCAAAGATATCGTACCCCGTACCTTTCTAGAAATGTATTTCCATTAATATTACAGTGGGTTCATTTCATAAGGATTCAAAAATACCTTTGTGAAATCCCCTTTTGTTGTTCGCGGTTGGTGGAATTCTAATTTTCCATAGAGAATCCAATAACGATTCTGAAAGTAGGTATGGTACAGAATTTATGTTATCAATTTCCCTAATATCATTCTTTCTATAGAAAATTTACCAATATCTTCTAAATTATAATCATATTACCCTTTAATATGTCAGTGGCCTTTTTCTATAGTAAAAGTGTACACGTGTTACTTTTTAAAATCTGTCCAAATTCAAGTCTCAAAATTAGCCACTTGCATTATAAATTATCTTCCTTTTCAAATGCTTCTGAGAAGTCTGACCATACAGTATTCGTTATAGGAAACTCATCATTAAGACACTCGCACGATCGCTCAGTTTCCCGTGTCAATGTGATTTTTATATCTGGTTCGTTGACGTCTTGTGAATGGGCTTGAATAGAGCCTTTGTGTGACCTTGTATTCTCCATCTCAACCCCCGGCAATACGGTATGATGGAATTTTTAATAGGACCGCTCGTTTTGTGTCATGACAATTTTCGTTTATTGTTACAGCACAATGGCTGCCATGTAGTGGAGGGTTAATTGGATATGAATTTTCAACTTGCACGAAGTAATTTAACGTTGAATTGGAGGAATTATTGATACATTTTGTAATAGCTTTTGTCTGCGGCTTTAGCTTTGCTAATATTAATAAGTTTTGCTAAAATGATGTATGTAAGAATAGTTTAAAAATAATGTTTTTACAATTATTACAAAAATTAATACTATAATAACGATATTTAAAAATGATATTGAAAAAATGAGAAATATAACATTTTTGTCCCTCTAGTTAAACAGTACTAATTCGAAGTTCTATCTTACATGTTATGTAAATGTCAGTTGTAATTATGAACTATGTAATATGTACATTCAAGACAAAATTTGCATTGCATTATCTCCTAGTTCTGAGTAAACATAGATGATAAATATTGTTGACTAGTATAAATTGCAGATAAAATATGTTTATTATGGAACATAAGATACATGTATCACTTATTCCACGTCATTAAATTTGAAGGCATCCCTACTCATCGGCAAAGAAGACAGAGGGTGTAGGCCGAGAGAAAAAGCCGGCGTAAAAAACTCTCGGTACTCTTTTAAAACAGCAAATCATCAAACAACACTTATTTAAAACAAATATCGCAAATTAATTAGAAGTAGCCTGTCTAGCACTAGTCCCAGGCCCTTTTATCAACTAGATAATCGTTGACTTTATAGTAAGCCTTTTTACACAGCTTTTCTTTAATACATTTCTTAAATTTATTGAAAGGCAGTGATAAAAGAGCCTCTGGGATTTCATTAAAGAAGAGTATCCCTTTCCCCAAAAAAAGAATTACTAACTTTAGATAGTCTAGTACGGGGAAATTGCAGCCTGCGTTTGTTCCGTGTATTAACATTGTGCGTATGTTCTATTCTAGTAAACTTATCACTATTTTTGTATACATACATAATATTTTCATAAATATATTGCGAGGGAAAGGTAAGTATATTAATTTCCTTGAATTTATCTCTAAGAGATTCAATGATTAAGAGATCAAATGCTTTGGATAAGTCGCAGAAAACACCTAAAGCGTCATGCGACTCCTCCCAAGCCTTAACTATATATCTATATAACTCAACACCGGCATCGGTTGTCGAGCGACCCTTGGTAAAACCGAACTGATTATTATGTAATAATTTGTTTACGTTAAAATGACTTACCAGTTGATTTAATATAATTTTTTCAAATATTTTACTACAAGTAGGTAGTACGGAAATTGGTCTAAAGTTACTGGGGTCGGACATACTACCTGCTTTAAATAATGGAATAACTTTACTATGTTTCATTAGATCGGGAAACTCGCCACTTTTAATACAATTGTTGAAAATTATAGCTAGATGGGGAGCAATTACATCAATTATGCTACTAATTATTTTTACAGAAATACCCCAAAGATCGGTAGTGTTCTTAATATCTATGGTTCTAAATATCCTCACTATATCGACGGCACCAATGGGTCGGAATGTAAAACTGACCTTGCACTCGTTTACATTATCTTTGAGCAGCGATTCAGCGAGGGCGGGAGATGATTGAAGAGACATAGTAGTCGAAATTGGAATGTCAGAAAAGTACTTATCAAAAACAATCGCTATCTCTTCGTTAGATTTGATTATAGTGTTATCGACACATAGTTCGATGTCTTGATTGCGATCCCTGACTCTTCCAGTTTCACTATCAATTATCTTCCAAGTCATTTTAGTTTTATTGGTACTATTTTTAATCTTGTTTT
Source organism: Pieris macdunnoughi (assembly GCA_905332375.1). Taxonomy (NCBI): domain Eukaryota; kingdom Metazoa; phylum Arthropoda; class Insecta; order Lepidoptera; family Pieridae; genus Pieris; species Pieris macdunnoughi. Next base: position 775,432 of record CAJOBZ010000016.1, read on the forward strand.
TGATATTTAAGGACTTGGCCGCGTAACAAACTTTCTTAAATAATTTCGAATAATTTCGAACATAAAGAATAAATTCTTCATTATGATTGTATGACTTTTCAGCGTAAAGGTCATACAACCGTTGTCTACTTTTATAAATTCCCTCTGTCGCCCAATCACTAAACGATTTACACTGCGAATGAGAGACTTTCTTTGGGGTAAAGATGGTGTTGAACTCTTTATTAATACAATCACTTAGATTGTTGTATTGTGTATCAACGGTAGTACCTACCGGTAATAAAGGTAGGTGTTTACCTATATTATGTCTAAATCTCACCATTCGCTTTTTATTTACTGGAACAAACACACTGGTCTTATTTACTTGTTTCACCACTTTACATTTTAGCGCCACTAACTGTCCACAATGATCTGAGCTAAGATCAGTTGTAATTGAGGTTTGCATTGCCTCTGCATCTGTAAATACATTATCTATACATGTAGCAGTGGAGCTTGTAATTCTAGTGGGCTCAAGAAACAAGTTAACAAGATTGTAAGATTTTAATAACAGATTGAATTTTTTACTAATGGAGGTATTTTCTAATAAATTTATATTGAAGTCACCACATACAATAATATACTTATTGTTCTTAAAACTAACTTTACACAAAATTTCCTCCAACTTTTCTTCAAAAAAATCGTAAGATGCACTTGATGGTCTGTAAACACTTAGAATAATGCAATTCTCAATCTCTATACAGGCTACTTCCAAAGAGTGTTCTACAGACAGACACACGATGTCATTACGCTCTTTATACTTTAAATTTTTATTAACAATAATCAAAGAGCCCCCATGAATCGCCGACACTCTGCAAAACGAACTTGCAACTTGGTGCTGATCAAAGTTAAAGATGATTTGGCATTCTCTAAGCCAATGTTCGGTAATGCATTGCAGAGAAGGTTAAGCTGTTTGTAGTCTATTTCATGTTCACAGAGTTTTTGTTCCTATAGTGTTTTACATCTGTGACAGTCACGTGATTGGTAATTTCGAGAATTTGAATTGTATGTAATTTTAGTATAACCCTTAACAACTGGAACGCCGGGAAAAATAAAAAGTTCATACTAAATGTTGGTACTCGGTGGTTTACGTGCTGGAAAAATGACTATTTTGACGACTAAAAAATTAATCTGGGGCTGATAATGCAAAATAAACGACGAAACGGTGGCGCGATCCGTTTGTTTTGTCTTTGGTTTTACGCTAGATTATTGAAGTGTCAAATCACTTCATCAGAACTTGTGCGTTCAAAAATTAAATAATTTCAAAGCAGCATTTGTGTTGAGTTTACAAATCTTCTCTATATATAGATAATTTCTATAACCTTATAGGATGAAAAGTTATTACGCATTATAAAACTAAGACTATCTAATGTTCTAAGTCCAATTCCCACGTATTGGGACGTGAAAAGAACTCCGGAGAGACACTGGTGATGTAACTGTACCACTACCTATGAGGTGAAACTAATCTAATCAAGAACGCGCTAATACTTATAGATGCACAAGAAAGGCAGCTGTCCGGCAAGATTAGCGCAAGGTTTTCAAAAGTATCATTACTCCAAAGGACCAAGTACGGCCAATCAGCGATTGAAAAGAAGAATCGAAGCCAAGTTATAAGCATGTTGTGTATGAATAATACTTTCTTAGATTCTCTCTACGATTCTCTTCCACTATCTTTTAGCAGTACACACATGTAAGTCAATTTGTTATCCTCGTAGCAGGTAATTCAGTTTAAGCCGAATCGATTTAGTTAGGTGTTACCTTGTTTACCAGATGATGCCCGTGTTTCTATTTCATTGCCTTCCATGTACCTCTTGTGGTATTATGTATGCTTCACCACTGGTAATTAAACATCTCTCTTGAGTGTATCGCCATCATAGATTAGCACTAGACGTATAACGAAACGATAATTGATTTAGATTGATTCATATTATTTTCTTTATAAAGAATTAAATAAGACATTTCTGTGTCTGCCACAAACTCCTTTACCGAACTTATTTGGTTATCCCAGTGTTAATATTTGGATTTTTTAAAGTTACCAGTTTTCTTCTGTAATCCAAATACTAAGCATTGTACGGACAAGAGATGGCCACCAAGTAGGTTTTTTATAAGTATATATTACTAAAAGAAAAATACTAGATAATAAAATACTAAATAAATAACTTTTGAGCTATAATGCTGCTACTAAACTAATGGACGCCAAGCAAATTTTGTGGTTATATTGACTCTCAATTTAAAGTAAGATAAGCTCTTTTGCTTCTGAGCTTGAACTTGAGTATGCCATCGCAGTTAGAGTCCGGCAGCCGCCATTACTTTTAATAACATCCGATTTTCTCACAGGACATTCGTATTTATCGCAATGGTTACCTTTGGGTCATAAAGTCTGATATCGCTTGGCACATACCCAACCGAACGCGTAGTAAAATCCACTTTCGGTTACGCTTTAGGAAATGTTACAGAAATTGCATTGTACCTGTACTTTTTGGTACTCAATATTCGTATAAATTTTACTAATATATTACTATATTATAATAAAATATACAATGTAGTACTTGAGACAGTTTACAGGCTGTGCTGATAGTAGGCAGACTTTGGAGAAGTATAAAACCTTGTTTATATATAACGATTATGTATAGTTCCTTACCGTTTGAGCCTTACACAATTCTCTTCAACGAGATAGTGCCTTATTGTCCCTCCTATGTTTTCTATTTGTGTCTGCGAGTATCCATGGGCACTCACTTAACACCAGTTGTTTTATTAAGAATTTTGATAAAATCTTCATCATGCGTTACCACTACTTATATTGGCATAAATAAAATACCTAAAGGGCTACTGACATACATGGTTTTCGTGTATCCTCATCATTTTCGTAGCACGAGCTACAGAATTTCTTATAAAGGAATTAATTTTCATACAATCATGCTTTTGGTCGTACTATGTAACACAAAAATAAATAATTTTTAATTCAAACAAGTACCTGCAGGTATTTTTTTTGAAACAGGAAGTAAACGAGCAATCGGATTCACTTAGAGTTAAGTGCTTACCGCCGCCCATGGACACCTGCAAGACTTGCTTGCATACGTTGCCGGCCTTCAAGGTAGTGCGACACTCTTCTCTTGAAGGCCCCTAAGTCGTAACTGTTCGGAAATACCTGAAGTGACAGCTGGTTCCGTAAAGTACGCTTTTAACCTAACAAACAAATTCAGCATCGCAACATTAGTATAGATAATATGTGTCCAAAATAAAACATATTAACGCATGTGTCTACCGAGAAATAAGTAAATAAGCAAGTAGTATTTCAAAAAGAGAATGCAATAAACCGTTTGTGTCATAATGTCTCTATTGTTGGCGGGAAACTCTTCATATTCCGTTATTATTGTTAGCAAACACTCATATTGGGGGATATTTTACGATAGCCATAAAGTAGGGGGATGAAAGTAATCGAGTTTGCAGTTGTTGCGGCAACGCCCGCTTTTATAAAAATGTTAGGAAGGAATAAAAATGTTATGTCGAAACAATTTTGTGAATTAAATGATATATGGTATTATACAATTTAATCGTGAATTAAATAAAGTTTAATTCTTCTACTTCTTCAGCCTCTTGAAGCGTGTATCGTCCTGTGCCAGATGCTGCAACTCATCCACAGTAGCAATCCGTTAATTTTACTATATACTAAAAATCTGCTTAAATGATGATGATGTCCAAGATCTGCGGAATTACATCAGGCAAGTTGCCTTTATGAGACCTGTCTTATGAACTTAGTCAAAGTATTAAATATTTATTTATTACTTTATGAGTTATATATATTGTAAATCAGCTAGTTTATTAATGCTTTTGATACGCAATATTTATAAAAGATAACTAATATTCTATAGCCTTTTAAAAAATGCCTTAAATGATTATTTTGCTGTAGATTTCTAAGTAAAAGATATGCAAGCTATTCTAAATTGAAGTAAATTGACAGGATCGAGGGGTGTAGGGAACGATATCTGTAATAGATTATTTTTCCATCCTTCATACCGATTTAAATTATCGCCAGATTGATCCTGCTACCCTTATTTTATATCTTCATTTTATCCTTTAATATAATTGTTGTCAGTCTTTGCCTATATCCTGGTAAAAAATGACGAAAAAATTTATACGAAATACCTATTATTCGTCAGTTTTTTTCCTTATTTTAAAAAATTAAATTATCTTTTGCCTTTTCTCTCATCTGCTCAGTTATTCAATTTTTGACATGGAAATGATTGTTTCGCTGTATTTTTTATATACCCAATTCATATAAAACAGGGTAATTGCACCATTTGAATTAAAGTAATCACCCATCTCTTTTCATCACAGCGTATCCACAATTTGAAAGAAAGTAGTAATATTTCATTAAAACACCTACGATTTAATACTACTCATGCGTATGTATTACATTCCAAACTGGTTGATTGTTTCAGCTTAATCGACGTTTTGTCATCCCACGACTTATGATTTATGAAACATGATTGATGGACTACAAGAATAGAGCTATACTTTCCCCACAACTCAGACAAGAATGATTAATTGTCCATAGAGACTTTAACGTTTACGCTACTTACTAACATACCCTTATTCTGTAGAATTAACTAGAAAAAAAAGCTGTTTATTATCGTGAATCTTTAGAAAAATATAATTACTAAGGCATTATCCAAAGTAATAAGTAAGACCAAAACGTATTAGTATTTTAATTCAACTCTGCATCTCCCAAATAGTACTTATTTATGGTATTGTCTATGCCTTAACTTTAAAATAGATATTTTGAATCTAGAAATTTGGAATAAATTGTTATAGTCGGACGTTATTTTTGAGTTTCAAATAAATTCAAACACAAAAAACAAACAAACCAGTGCAGTGGCGCGACAACCATTTTAGGTCTGGGTATCAGATTTCTGTATCTGTTTCCTGATCATTGATCAATGTAATAGGCAGGTAGGTGATCAGCCTCTTATGCCTGACACTCGCCGTTGAATTTTTGGCCGTTGAAGACGGTTTCCTCACGATTTTTTTCTTCACAGTCTGTCTTAAAAGCGCACATAGAAAGAAAGTCCATTGGTGCACAGCACAGGATCGAACCTACGACCTCGACGTTCAGAGCACGCTGAAGCGACCAAGCCAGCACTGCTCACAATAAATTCATCACATTAAAAATATCATCAACACACAATTATATCATCAAAACATTATTTTTATCATATTTTTACAGACGACTAAAACAAAACATATGTTATATATCTACTTATAATATAAAATATAGGTTCTGCCTAAAGACATAGCTACCGTCTTTGAAACGCTTATTTCGAGGTTTTACTAAAGGTACAAAATTCTTGTAGGTAAGAATCTGACAATCGATATTTTTTAAATCCCTCCATCTCTTGACTTAACTTAATTTGCGCTCTGATCCAATTTCCGCGGGGAACGCCGCCTCGCTGATTATTAGGATATCCGACATTTCCATTCCATTATTCTTGCTAAATATTTCCACTGTTAGACAAATCTCATATTATAAAAGATCTCTCGTCTCATTATGTTTACTCCCGTCTTTTTCCAATAGTAAATTGCTGAAGACTTATTAACTTGGATCATGCCTTATATTATTATCAAGTACTCATCAAAATCAATCTAGCAATTTCATAGAATAAAGTGTAATCTGTCGAGATAGAAATAAAAAAAAAAACACTCGAAAAACAGATTTAATTCTATGAATTCAAATAATATAAAAAAATTGTTAAAGTCAGCTAAACGGTTTTGTTGAATATAAAGAATAAGTACCAGCCATCTCACCAGATCAATTTAAGGCATTGATGAGACAAAAAAGTAGTAATAAGTATAATAATATGAGAACCGCCATTTTGTAGCGGCAGCTATCTTAAGGTGCGCTTACACGAGGGCAATAATTGCTCGGCGACACGAATGGACCGATCTGGAGCAATTAATGGAGCAATTTCAATAAATTCAATAAATTGCAATAAATTATTTCGGCGATATTGCTTCTAATTGCTCCAGATATTTCATATCGCTCAATGTCGCAGATACGGATTGACGAATATCCAATGGACTTGGAAATTCCTAGCAATTTTTGTATATGTCTCATTCGCACTTGTTTGTTTTGCGGTTTGCCGTCTTGCTTCCGCGGGGAGAGCGAGAGGTCTAAATAATAATAATTTCTAATTACTTTATTCAAAAGTAATTCAGAGTCTGTTCGTGACATTCTAGTAAAGTTTTTGAATAATATATCATCTAGTTCTTTACATAATGCAAAATTTGGTCCTCTTTGCCAAAAACTATCGCACCCAGATACGCCTATTCCTTTTCTTTCTTTTTTGTTTTTGATTAATGATAAAAAAGCGCTACAAGCCGCCGCAGCAAGAACAATGTCGTCCATAGCGAGCGAAAACTGAAATGCTCGTGTATGACAGTATTGCCTAGTTGATGAAGTTGCGCCATATCGCTCAATATTGTATTGCGCAGTATTGATGCTTGTTGCCGTTGCCGTAAATTGCTTGATGTAGTCGTGATGTCATAATTGACGAGTATTGACTGGAATTGAGCAATTTTAGTTGCCCGTGTAAGCGCACCTTTAGATTTACAATAGTACCGAATGTATTAAATTATATTGTCATCAGAACTAAAGATGTGTACTAAATTTCAAATCAACCCGTCAACGTGGGGTTTAAATATCAATTAATAGATTTGACCCAAACAGGTCAATTAAATAAAACCGTTTAAAACACCTAAATTGTACCTACCACTGAAGAATTTGTATACAATTTCATATAGCGATCAATAAACAACAAATCCTCAAATCAGTTATTCAAACGGCAAACATTCGAAAAAATTGTTAAATAAAAATGGGAATTTGTGTATGAAATCATTCTTCGATGTTAGGATTACGTTTATATATTTTTCTAAAGCTTTATTGCTACTCCGAATACTATTTTCCTTGTCATGTAAAAAAGGATTTCGATTTGAGGATAATATTGATAGAATTTAGATTATTGGAAGGTATTGGTAAATCTCATGGATTTTTTTTTGTTAGTATTAATAGAATTTTAATGAACTATGAGGGATATAACAAAAGAGAGGCGCCGGAGTTTATAGGCAGTTCTTCTCGTCCTTTCTACGCATTTCATTTGAGTACTGGCAATAAAATTAGAAGCATTTAATATGTATTTCTTTATTGAAGTTCATAAGTGTACATTGTGTTACCTAAATTAATAAATTATTTTGAATTTAAATATAATAAATATATTTAATACATGTGGAATGACTATATTCAGGATTTCTTTGTGCAAAACTTCACAAATTTGTCTTGTGCCGTTTTGTTCATTGTTTATTTTTTATTTAATGAAAAAGGCATCTAATATAAATATCAAACACTTGTAAATTTTCATAAAATGTCACGAGCATAACTTATTACTGTAGAAATGACTCGTTAAAATCTACTTACAACTGAACATCCTATTCATGCTTAAAATATAACCTTTTGTAATTCTTGAAATAAAATTTCAACGAGAACTGTAACGCCCTAAGGAAATTAAAGATTCTATCCGAAGCTAGGACTTAATCCCGTAGTAAAAGTAAGCCGGAAAATTGCAAATTAAAGACTGGAACTGATAAGCTAAAATAGCCCATACACGCTTAGATTACAGCCTATATTCGTGAGATAAAATTCCTTTATGGATAAGATAAAAACGCTGATTCGCCGTGGTTGTGGATGGATTCAATTAATTAAGGATGCCTATATCGAGGACTTGTGGTTGAGCTTTTCAATAGCAATATAGGTAATAGAAAACTGCGAGCGGTTTGATGAATTTCTGCATGATGGAATAAAACTTTTATAGTATTCATGTACGAATATTTTTATTTTCCAATACCACAATGACTACGTTTCTATTTTAAAGTTTCATACACGGTAACAATGTTGAAGGACTAGCATAGATTTTAATCAAGTATATACGTAAATATTACGTTCAAAGAACATGGGTAACTTAATAGGTTATCTGAGTAATTAAAGTTCTTCTCAGTTGTATTCTTATTGCTGAAGTTCGCGTCACAGCAAGGTGCCTGCTGCCTTGCTAGTGTTATTCTCCACTTTGTTTGGTCTATAGCTTTCTTTAGCGCATCTGTTACGGGGATACCCGTGAGAATCGTGAGTTGACACCAGTAGGTTGGCGATCTGTCCTGCTTGCTTTCCACCTTGCAGGCCACAAACAGCTTGACCAGGTTATCTGCTTCGTCATAGGCAATATGACCAAAGTAAGTTAACTGAGAGTCACGTACGAATTTTGAGTTGACCCAAGATTGATATACTACTTACACTAACTAAAAATAATTAGATGAACTCAAGTGAATTCTCTTAGTATTAAAATGCATTCCGCATCGCAATACAATGGCATATTGCAGAAAGTTCACTTAATTTCTTCAATTCAAGTAATGAAAATAGCGTCAGCTTGACTCTGCTGAGTTTTGTTAACATTCACTTGCATTGTTGGGAGGAAGTGGAAGTTTTCTTCATGAATTCTTAAACATTTTATTGTTAATTATGTTTTGAGCATTTGTGTGTAGCGAAATACGAGTCGCCATTTTCAAACCTCAGTAGTAAATGTGTGCAAATAGCTTAATAAAACAGTTTATGCAATAAATGTTAGTGTTTTTTATTTATTTTAATAATTTTTTCTTTAGATATAATAATCATACGATCCCTAATATAAGAGTCGAGCACAAACTGTCGGAAGCACATGCCATGTCAAAATAGCCTTTTTATAGAAAACGGGCAGAAAACTGGAATAATTAATATATTTCTAAAGGACTCGCGAGTGCGAATGAGTTACCGGCCTTATAGGAAATGTTACGCTCTTTTCTTGGACATTTAGTCAAATTAGTTAGGAAATACTTCGTTATCTCCTAATTAGCTCCAAGTATAGCGACAGCAGTGTACCTTATTACTTAACTCCTTTAGTAACAAAGTACACTTTTCATTTAGATTAACAATTTCACTGTGCACAGACAATTTGAGGACTGTCGGAAAGCCCTACACGTCACAGTCCACATGTGGTCTGCTTGCATGTACATTGTACAACTTCTAGGCTTTTTCGAGCTGTGGACGTACTTGGATAGGCGCGGATTTGCCAGGACTTTTTTCTAGTGAGGTGAGATTAAACAATCTGTCAAAATTGGTCAGAATTTTTCATTCAAACGTAACTGGACGTGAGGGGTCTCCACTTACATGCTTGGACAGTGAACCCATTAAATGAACTTAAAACTATGAAAAATTTAAACCATACTAAATTAAGCTGTAATATTATTACTTAACACATTATTCGCAGGTAACCAGCTCATAACGTGTAAGTAGAGTGTCATAAAACGTATAAGTGTTGAACAATGTTATCAACATTAAGTATCTTGTAGCCAGCCGCCCTAAATTTTCTACATAATAAGGTTGTTGATACACCTAGCTATAATTTAGAAACTATGTACTCATTTAATATGGTTACAACTTAACAGTAGTTTTTAACTTTAATACGAGTTTAATCTTAACATATAAAAAATAATGTCAGTTAATCAAACCACATTTCCACACATTTATTATAATCTCGACACATTGTTACCTACGCAACCTGAGTTTGTCCAAAAATATGTATCCAAGAATATGTCCAAAAAACTCAGGATGTTGTTTTGGACATATTCTACTAAATGTAGGTAAAGATATTAGCAAAGCGCATCCTGAGTTTTTTGAAAGTCTAGAAAAACTCATGGTGACTCGCAGAGTGGAGGGCACCAGACCTCGAGGCCGATCCCCTACTCGCTGGACCTATCAAGTAAAGGCCCTTACAAGTCTTACCATCACTCAGGCGCAGAGGCTTCTCAAAGACAGGAGAGAGTAGAGGAAGTTGTGCGGTGCCTCTAACACGACCCACAGAAATGAAGAGTGCCACTGAAGAAGATTACAATTGTATATCAATAGTGTAATTTTCTTTATAAAAAAAGATGTTGAAACCGTACAATAACACTCCAGATGAACATTTATGGTCTCATTTGATTGTAATCAGTCATTCAAATCTCTCCTTAGACATGTCAACCCAATGACAAACACGGTCGGACATTCTGCTTAACCAGTCAAAGTCATAAAATGGTCCATCGTTACGTCATCTCATTCACAACGACCAGCTGTTTATCTAGGAGGGAAACATCCGAGTGGAACTCAAACTTTATTATCTCCCAAATACTAACTTTGTTGGACGGTTAATGTTACACTTAATTGTTGGTAAAACCAAAGTTTTCCAAGGCGATAACGCTTGGATACTGCCTCGCTCCACTTGCCAAGTTATGCACAATTAAGGCTAAATCGAGTCTTTATAACTTGGAACAAATTTAATAAACAGAACGGCGTAAAAACTTTTCAAAACTATCTAAAAGTTTAGTAAGCGGTTTAATTGCTAATAAATAGTTTTTTTAAGTAAAAGGCAAGTTAGGCTTAAAGAAGTCTATGTATGATGCCTATTAAATGTGTATTGAAAATGTAACAAAAACAAAAAAGTAAAAAAAAGTAGTAATATAAATTTTATTTACTTATATCATTCTGAAATACCTAAATTTGAATAAGCTTAATAGAAACGGTAGTATTTCGTTAAAGTCTCCCTTATTCACCTTTCCATAGGGTTTAGCAAAACAAACACTTGTTTGGCATCTGGTCCACAATAATTCCGCATTTAGAAAACATCTGCAACATGACAGTACGTTCACACCCCACGTCTAGACTCTGTGGACGACTCGTTAAATTCAATTTATTTACTCGAACAGCAGTCTTAACTAGAAGCCTAGACGGTAAAAGCCTTTTTAAGCTGATCCTAACGGTTGTAGCTTTTCCACTGCGCAATCGGTAACTTTTACATTTATTTGTCTCTCGTTTATGCGAAACTAAAATGCGAGTAATAAAATTAAATTCATATTAGTGGGAATTTACATTAATTAATTTTATTTACGTAACTCAACTGTCCATTGTCTTGTTGCGCCGTAGTCGGCAGGGTACCTCCAGTTCAGTTTCCGTCTTCTCATAATGTCGTGCAAATAATGTGATAAAGAAAAAGTTATATTTTCGTTTAAATGCGTTAAACTAAAGTGTATATAATACATACCACAAAATATTACATAAATATATTTTTTTATATCCGAATATTAATTATATAGACTATAATTGTAATGATATTGATTTTATTAAAAGCAAGCTGAAAACGTATATCGACGCCGGAAAGCCTTCCATACAACGTGACGTAATTAATGAAGTGTATAAATAATTCATAGTAGGTACAATAATCAGGCTATGTTAATGAACACGCTGGCTCGTAATGAATCGTTTATGACGCCTCATACAGCTGAAATGTTCGCATTTATATTAATAATATAGTATGTCATTGGATACAGGAAGGATTTCTAAAACGCGCAATTCTAGATTATTTTCTGCTAGTATTGTAACAATTGTTACTGATGACTGCCTGTGATTGTAGAAAAACTATTAGGCCTACGAATAGGCTACGTCGTAGAGACATTTGAACACATTGTTGTTGAAGAGATTTCTGTAGAAGTAATAGTCATCTAATGTTTAAAACAAAAGATAGTTCCGTGCTTGTTGCCATGGTAACTGTATATCTTCCGTGCTTTTATGCCGCTTTATTGCGGGCTGACATGAGCAAAGCTTAAAAAGAACCGGACGTTGGATGTTATAAAACATATATTTTAATAAATTAAGATATTCATTAAGTCTTTTTATGTAATTATATTTTTAATCTGTTCAACAATTTAATAAGAGGTGAAGCGAATATCATTAGGTTCAATAAATGACCTTTCTCAAAGTCAATTAAAACTAAGTTAAGTAACGTTATTAGAAAGAAACTTGAGTTTCAACTAATTATGTTGAAATAATAAATCTTTAAGTAGTTTTTCAAAGTAATCAAATTTAACCTTTGAATTTGTTAAATTATATTAAATTGAGTTTTTAAGAAACACACAAAACTGCTTGCAATGATCATCCATCATTACAATGATTAAACTCTAATGTGTCATTCATAAGTACTACTGTAGAATTTTCTATAGAAATGTTTTTGAATATAGAACACAAAATACTTTAAGCATGATACGAGAGCCTTTATTAATAAATTTATACAAAGATAGGTTCACCTAAATATCTCTTTCGAAAAGTGTTATACTTAAACCGTTAGAGAAATAATCTTAAATATTAATAATTAAATCCCTTTGCCTCATTAATAAGTGGATAAACTGGACAAACGATCAAAAGTATTTTACTTTCAACATCAGAAAACGGGTATCTATTTGAATCACAAATGTAGTTTTAAGGGTCACGATTAATTGTACGGGAGCTGAGTTGATTAAACGAAAAATAAAGGAAAGGTCTCCACTCAGACATTCAAATGTTTAGCCTGTTTTGTTGACAAAATAAACAATCAATTATATCTTTTAATATTTAACTGAAGTGGTAACATAAAAGACTCATTGCTTATCGCAGACTTACTAAGTAATACTTCCATATATTATGTCAAATTGGGTTTGACACACGAATTTCATACTAAAGATATTGAAGAATCTGTGTTAATTAGATGCAATTATTGATTAATAATCAATCTTTAGTGTTAGAGATACACAAATGAAAACCGAAAAAGGCATTAACTGTCTTTATTATCAGCTCTGTCTGACTGTCTGCTCCACGTGCAAATGGAATTACGAAATTTCTATTTAGACATAATTACACCTCTACAAATCTATGTCAGGCATACATATTGGTTGTAACGTGCGACTTTGGGGTTCGATCTCCGGCTGTTCACCAATGATCTTACTGTCTATGTGTGCACTTAACACTGGCTGATGCGGTGAAGGAATACATCATCACGAAGCCTTAGACGCAAAAAGTCAACAGTGTTGTCAACCGTAGGCTAATTACTTACTTACGTTAATTAACAAACACCCCTAAAAGTGTGAATTGTATTGAGTAATGCAGTTATCCTATTTATATTAAAGAACAAACAAATAGCTAATAATTAAATTATAACATTTAAAACTGATCACTAGACGAATGGTGTATGTTTTGCTATAAATTAATTAACTATTAAAACTCATTAATTACTCTTTCTGTACACAATATTAATTGAGGTTATGCAAGTTTGCAATACTGCCTACTAAACAGCTGTTTCAATTTTAATTAATAGCGCAATTTTGTAATTAACTGTAAAGTTATTTTAAAGAGGTCATTTGCAAGATTTTAAAAATTAATACCACTTCATATATTATTGATTAACGCATATGGTGTATAAAAGAGGTCCTGAGTTCGATTCTCGGTAAAAATAATTAATTCGATTAACCCGATTAATTATTGTCTGCTAAAAAAAGCTATTAGTTAAGCAGCCCTAAGATTGCCATGTGTGTTAGAGACTGGCATATTGGAGTTAAAACTTACTATTGTTTTAATTAAAAAAAAGAAACAGTTCAGGTCACATATCTAAAGAGACCAATTCTCTCAAATATACTTATATCGTCTCATAACCAGAAGATGAAGGCATTAAAACGTTTGCTGTCGCCTTTTACGATTTTAATCTTGGAACAAATTCCTTTTGCGTAGATTTACGGGGCGCGTGAACTCTCCTAATTAATTTTGTAACGTCTTTTACAGCTACGTAAACTTTTAATCGAGACGAACGAGCAATTTTATAGCTTTATGTGCTGGTATTATGTTTAATTTAATAAGCAGGTGAGAAGTAGCTTAGACTTAGTAATATTAAGTAAAGCTGTTCGATGAACCAGTGATAATAATAAGTGTTCAAATCTTGTTTTGAATCTACGTGATAATAGATGTTTCATTCTGTCGTTTTGTGAGTTTCTGGTGAAGGAAAACATCGAAAGGAACTCAGGATAAGATCAAAGCAGAGACTCTAAGTAAGACTTCGGTATGTTAAGGCGAATGCTATTTCACTTTCTTACAAGTTGTCGTTGACCAGACACAGAAATGTATTTGTCTTATAGTTTAACATTCATTCATTCATTCGTTAGCCTTTATTGCTGACACCCAGTACAATGTAGTAACAAATATTTAAGTTACATAAAAAAAACACTTAATTCTAATACATAAATAAAACTTAATCTAATACGTCACTTGACCCGTTTTAGGTAATCAGCGTGTCCTGTGACACATAGGCCTCTTCCAGCTGTTTCCATTCTTTTCTGACATTAGCTCTTCTTGTCCAAGTTGTGCCTCCTATTATCTTTATATCGTCTACCCATCTCTTGCTCGGTCTTCCTCGTTTCCTTTTTCCATCACGTGGTTGCCATTCTGTAATTATTTTTGTCCATTTCAACCTGCTATCTCTCGTCATGTGCCCAGTCCAGCGCCATTTCAACTGCCTTATTTTCTTTATAATGTCTTCTACTTTGGTCGTTGATCAGATCTCTTCTGCTCTTTTTCGATATCTCAGTGTTACACTTTATATATAGTTTAACATAATCATACTTTAATATATTACGATAAGATTGATATTATCGTCGATTTTTAAAAATTTCATCATACGCAAAAAATATCAAGTAGGAACCTAGTTTCAAAGTCAAATCGTTTATTTCAATTAGACCATCTAAAATGGCACTTTTGAACGTCAAAAAAAAAATAAAAAGATGATTCTAGTTGCCCCTTCCAAAAGGTAGTTTCGTGTGGAGAAGAATGGGCAAGAAACTCCACACTTACTCTTTTAAAATAGGTTTACAATATTTTGTTACATTTGTTAAATAATTATATGTGAAGACAATGTACTCTTAGAATAAACTACTATACTAAAAAAGTTAGTATACATGTTCCTCACATATTTACAAATATCGAAACCTTAGAATATTAACATTAAAGAGTAATAAAAATATTAAAAAAACACAACAAAACAGTGTGTGAGATACAAAAAAAAATAATTACATTTGTAGCATTATATAAATTAAAAAAAAAAATAATAACAAAAATATGTTAAAGCAAAAAATCAGCAACCAATTTGATTTTGTCCAGGCTATAGAGCCAATCATAGGATTGTCCTATGGAGCAGGACCAGCATGTTTCCAAGCATTCTTATCTTGAATATAATCATCTAATTTGTAATATGCTTGTTTACAAAGTGTACTTTTAATAAAACATTTAAATTTTCGTTCATTTAGTTTTAAAATGTCACAAGGTATTTTATTGTAACATTTCACACAGTACCCCATAAATGAATTTTGAACTTTGGCTAATCTGAAAGATGGTTGAGCTATTTTATCTTTATTTCTAGTACTAAAAATATGTCTTTCATTTATTTTACTAAAAGATGTAGATTCTTTCTTACATACATAATATTTTCATAAATGAATTGGCAAGGTACTGTCATAATATTAATCTTTTTAAATAGTTCCCTGAGAATCGTCGTTGAGATTCGCAACGACGTAGATTATAAATGGCTCTGACCGCTCTCTTTTGCAAAATGAAAATGGATTCTATGTCAGCAGCCCGACCCCACAGTAAAATGCCGTAAGACATTATGCTGTGAAAGTAGCTAAAATAGACCAAACGCGCAGTTTCTACATTGGTTAAATATCTTATCTTTCTAACCGCATAAACGGCTGAGCTCAGCCGCCCCGCAAGAGATGTGATATGAGGTCCCCATTGTAACTTCTCGTCTAGCGTGATGCCTAGGAAAACCGTTTGATTAATAAATTCCAGTTTTCCTTCATTCAACATTATGTCACATTCCTTACTTTTAACATTTGGCAACGTAAATCTAATACATTTAGTTTTTTTATCATTCAGTGCCAAATTGTTTACCGTAAACCAATTTTGGACCCGAAGAATAGAGTTATTCACGTCGTCACGATTTTGTGACCGTCGATCTACTTTAAAAATCAATGATGTGTCATCTGCAAATAACACCATCTTCGGTTTATTCTGAACTAATTGGGGTAAATCATTTATGTATACTAAAAAGAGGAATGGACCCAATATTGAACCTTGAGGAACGCCCATTGTAATTTCAGACCCTAACGAGTTTATGCCGTTAACCTGAACTTTAACCTGTCTGTTTTTCAAGTAAGATCTTAGTAAGTCCAGAGCTTTGTTCTTAATCCCGTAGTGATTAAGTTTCAGCAGAAGAGTCTCATGGTTTACGCAATCGAACGCCTTCGAAAGGTCGCAAAAGATTCCAATGGCATCTTGTGCTTCCTCCCAAGCGTTAAAAGTGTTCTTGATTAGGGAGACACCGGCGTCAGTTGTACAACGCCCTTTGGTGAAACCGTACTGTTGTTCATGAAAGATGGAGTTTTTATTAAAGTGACATAACATTTGATTGAGCATTAACTTTTCAAACACCTTACTGAGAGCTGGCAGAATTGACACAGGTCTATAATTATTGGGTTCTTTACTATCACCGGATTTGAACAACGGAACTACTTTACTGTGTTTCATGAGATCCGGAAAGACTCCTTGGTCTATGCTGGTGTTAAATATGAAAGCTAAATAAGGCGCAATAGTTTCGATGATAGAACTACAGACTTTTACAGACAATCCCCAAAGATCTTCTGTAGATTTAATTTTAAGATCTTTAAAAGCTTTCATAACAGCCTGGGGGTTTGTATATTGAAATCTACTCCGTAGGGCATGCCCTTACATTCTTCGTAAGTAACGCAAAAGAAAGTGCGGATGATGAACTTAAAGCTTCGGTAGTTTTAAAGGGAATATTGATAAAAAAGTTTTCAAATTCCTGAGCTATTTCTGCATTTGAGTTTATTGGGCCATGTGCAGTCTCTAAGTTAAATTCAGTATTACGCTGTTTTTTTCTACCAGTTTCATTATTTATTATTTGCCAGGTAATTTTTATTTTGTCATCCGCTGATTTTATTTTATTACTAATATACAGTGCTTTAGCAATTTTGCACACACTTTTAAAAGTTTTTGAATATTTCGCAACATGCTGATGAAAGTTTGTATTTTTTACATGTTGCCTTAGGCCATACAGTTCAAAAAGTTTATCCCTGCTCTTACGAATACCTGGAGTCGCCCAATCACTAAATAAGAACTTGGTGTAAATACTTTTTGTCTTTTGTGGAACAATGTCATTAAATTGCGATTTTAACAAGGTAAAAAACTCCGCATAGAACTCATTAGGGTCCCAAATATTATTAAAGTTTTGAACACACAATTTACTGGTCAAGGTATTATTTAATTTCTCTAAATTTTTACATGTAATTGGCCTATACCTTATTTGAATTTTTTGTACAGGTATGTAGGCACAAAACGTTATTGTTTGTCCACTGTGATCAGAAGGCAATTTATTAACAATTTCTTTATGTAAGTAATCACAATTACAAAAAATATTATCTATACAAGTGGCAGAAGAAGCTGTCACTCTAGTTGGTTCCATAAAAACATTAGAGAGATTAAATGATTTAAAAAGACTTATTAATCTGATACTATTTGAGTTTGTTTCTAATAAGTTAATATTAAAATCACCACTTATGACGATTGATTTACTACTAGTACTAAGTTTTTTTAACACATCTTCCATTACAGAATCAAATACAGATAGATTCTGATAGCCCGGAGGTCTGTAAACACATACTACAACATGCTTATCGAGCTCGACACAGGACAACTCTATAGAATGTTCAACTGACAATCTGATAATGTCTTTCCTTTCTTTAGATTTAACAGAATTTTTGATTTATATTAGTGATCCACCGTGTATCATACACTTCCGGCTGAAATAGCTAACTACACAATAATTTTCATAATTAATAGACATTATCTGATGATCATTTAACCAATGTTCAGTTAAACAAATAATATCGAACTTGGTTTTTTCTAAAAACATTTCTATTTCCAGTAATTTGGAAGAGCAACCTTGAATATTCTGATGAAATAATCTTAAAGTATGTTGCTTTCCTTTTGGTTTATTAAAACATGTTAAATTGCCAGAAGATACCTTTTTATTATCCACAAATAATAATTGATTATTTAAACGGTTAACTTCTGTTGTCTTACAGCCTAGTTTAAAGTACTATCCGGATTATATTTATATTTATAATGGGCTTTTCAATAACCTTTACTCGATAACAATAAGCGATATTCAGAATTCTGTTGATTTATGGTATTGGTAATACAAAGTTATTAAAAGTAAACCAATGAATACGTTATGAGTTTTACTAACGGGGCGTATTGTATGAAACTCAATATCGAGTTCGATTGTTTGCGGAGTATTACGCCAGGTACTGACCTACTTCTGATCGTGTTATGCTCTGACAGGTGGAGGAAAACAGGAATATTATAATCAATAATGGCTCAGTGTTATTTCAAGTCATTTCATATTAGATGATCTCCGAATACTTGCTTTCGCTTTTGGGTTGGACGAGAATGGCAGGCAGCAGGCTTCTATGCAAATGTTATGTCTGCTATTATTCTTTGCGGTAAATAAATGATATTATGATACATATTATTTAGGTATATGAAAATATCAATTGTAAAAATGTTATCATATATATAACTTGTTCAAGCAGTTAATGCTTAACGTACGTGCCATGCACATTACAAGATTGGTCGTCTAACGATAAATTATAAAATCAATTGATTGTCGAATTCAATCAAATTAAACATATTTTTATTTTTATTTAGTTTCTTCTTTCTAGTGTGTTCTAATCACTGTAGTATGATTTTTTTGTTGATTGTGTATGGTGACCAGCATTAAAAACCAGTGGCTATACAACCATTTTAGATCTGCCTTGCGATTCTGTAACTCCAAGTAACTACAAGCTCCCTCCTTATCAGAATGCTAAATCGTAAAATGACTGCTTCACGACTGATTTGAGCGCGACCGCCGCTGCGAAAACCGCTGAGAGAGTTCGAAAAGTGAGTTACAGAATCGCAAGGCTGGGCCTCAGATTTTTGTATCTATTTCATGATCAATTGTTTTTTCTAATATTATAGTAAACCTAAAACACCCCGTCGCCTCTTAAGGTCAAAAGCATAGAAGTTTCCTCACGATTTTCCATGCCAGTCGGAAAGTGACGAGCATAAATCTCACTCAGGAATTAAATAGGGGTACACGACTACGCAATGTGCTTCAAGGCATTGTTCTATAATACAAAAGACCCGTTTTGTGGGTACTTAGAGAAGCAGTGACCGTGGATACGAGGCAATATCAAACTAGACCCAGACTCACAGTCACTCACAATCAAACGAACAAAGTACTCACTTACCCTGCTACAGGTACTATATACTCACAGTAACCGGAGTTTCAAGAAAAGAACGTACCAATTCTTAAAAGGCCGGCAACATTTGCGAGTCCTGTATAAGTGTACATAGGCTTCAATTAACATAAATCCAGATGGGCCTTTCCCCCGTTTCCCTCGTTTATATAAAAAAACCCATCTCTGCCTCCGTTATTGACCATATTATGTGTTATGCGCAGCATGAAAACCCACTGATGATCAATATGAAAAATAACTTCAATTCTTTTTACACACAATAGTAACATATTAACTAAAAAATATTAATTAAATAGCCACATGTAAAGTGTTCTGATGTATATATATACGTTTCTCTTATGAGGAAAAATCGCAATGAACTAGTTTTAATTGTCTTAGAAGTAAAAATTAAATACAAATATTCAAGTTTAGTATAATTTTAATAAAACCAATGCATGATAATATCAATACAAAGTCAAAGTAAAGACACAAGTCTATCGCAACACAAAACAAAGATAAAATATTCTCAGTCAGTCAGCCTTGATAAAGGCTGATTTAAAAGGACAGTATGGAACACTCCACTGCTTCAGGGGTCTAATCGAATTAGCTACACTACACATACTTAATTATGCAAGCTTTATACGCCCTACATTAGAATAGGACCAAGGGACAATCGTGGAGTCTAAAAGTAGGGTCCAAGGATTGAAGTGCTTCTACCCAGGAACAAAAACTGAATTAATTAATATAGCTCCGTATGTGAAGGTTTTAGGTTTAAAATAAGGGCGTTAGTTTTAACAATTATATGAATTCTCACCTACTGTTATACTACTACATACTGTCAAAGTACCTGTACTCAAAGCTTTCGTTATGACAGATAAATTTAAAATACTTGTGTATCTGAGTATTATATTTTTAAAATTAAAACAATTTGATGATTTTTTATGACCTCTCTCGAAGATCACCGCATTTTTAGCGCAATATCGATTAAAAACAGTATAATTAAATTTATTAAAGACGTAACCGTCATCTTACCGAATTAAGCAGTTGAAATAATTCCCTGGTAATACCATAATCCATAAAATCCAGTGCCTACAAGTCCACTCTACAAAAAAGCGATGCAAATTGGACCGGACATAATAAGTTTATTTATGAGAGGACTCTTTAAATAAATTAGTGCGATTCGGTGCCCAAAATTAACGCCGATCCTAAAATAATACCTTACAAAAACGGGGACCGTTTTTAATCACGTAAGCCCCGAAGATCCCCAATGTTTTTCCCACAATTAATTCTTGATTCGGGTTAAGCCTTGATAATCTGTCGATTTCTATCGCATGTGACATATTTTTATTGATGGCTACATTTAAAAACTTGTATAATTAACTTCTTTAATTTGTTTAATGTTTATTTACAAATTCTATACCTCTAATCAGAATATATTCTGTCTAAGATTATTTAAATATATATTTTAAAATGTGAATTTAAGGTTTATTTCAATTTCTATCTATGAACAGTGTTTGCCTAGTGGCTTCAGCGTGCGACTCTCATCCCTGAGGGCGTAGGTTCGATGCGTGGCTGTGCACCAATGGATTTTCTTTCTATGTGCGCATTTAACATTCGTTGGAAGGGGAAAGGAAAACATCGTGAGGAAACCGGCTTGCCTTAGACCCAAAAATTCGACGGCGTGTGTCAGGCACAGGAGGCTGATCACCTACTTGCTTATTAGATTTACAAATGATCACGAAACAAATACAGAAATCTGAGGCCCTGACCTAAAAAAAAGGTTGTAGCGGCACTGATTTTATCTATGAACATATTTAGAACGCAAATATTGTTAAACAACTAAAGTTGAAGAGGTAGGAAACTATTTTTCTAAATTTCATTACGCACATTATTCTGTATTCTTTATAAAAAATACTTTTATTGGCACAAAGTAAAAATTGAATGCAAGTTACTCTATAAGCTTTTATTACCCGTAACGGTTAATCATTATTACAATTCGTAGACTTTTCCTTTAAAAAACAAAGATGTTTCCTATAACTCTATGTACTATGACTATACAATGGAACTTTATTCGACTGACCCTCCTATACAGTTTACTGAAACCACGAATTAATTCCAACAAACTGTCAAATGTAACGCAAACTCCGTTGACCGATGTCGTGCTGTCGGGTCCACTCTGTTGACATAATTGCTAATGTGTTTGTCATGTGTTTACAGCGGATAGCATTGTCCTGTACAACATCATCCGGGATTTGGATCACATTTAGGGTATAAATTATTGATTATGTATATACATTTAACATGACATATTACTTGCTCCAAATGGATTAGCCACGGCTTGATACTTAGCTTAAGTACAACGCTCGGAGATTTTTCAGATATCCGGGATGCAAAATACATTATTTCATATTGGAAATTCAGTACCTAGTGCCTAAGTCTGTCTTTTTTTTTAAATATCTCCTCCTATTACAGGAGGCAAACGGGCAGGAGGCTCACCTGATGTTAAGTGATACCGCCGCCCATGGACACTCACAATGCCAGAAGGCTCGCAAGTGCGTTGCCGGCCTTTCAAGAATTGGTACGCTCTTTTCTTGAAAGACCCTAAGTCGAATTGGTTCGGAAATACTTCAGTGGGCAGCTGGTTCCACATAGTGGTGGTGCGCGGCAAAAACTGCCTTAGAAAACGCTTAGTTGTGGAACGACGGACGTCGAGGTGATACGGTCTGGTTTAAATTAACTATAACATATAGATACAATATTTAATTAAACTTGAAAATTCTGATTTTGGTCTCAAAGGTTTTAATCGTTAATATTTTAATAATAATATAAAAATAATTATGTAAACATATTGTAATATTATAAATGCAAATGTTATGCTCTCACGCCTAAATCACGATCGTGGTGCTGGTTGATATAGCAGGTACCTCTTACCGTGCAAACCTGTGTATATATATCTGGAGATGCAATTATTGTGTGAAGATATCCGTCAAAGGTAAACATTAAAGGCGTACATCGAATGAGATGTTCATCATCTGTTCATTACATAATCTCAACAGAACCACTTAAAATGATTCTACGCTACCTTCTCACATTTTTATATGAGCAAACGGGCAGGAGGCTCACCTGATGTTAAGTGATACCGCCACCCATGGAAACTCATACTGCCAGACGTCGGCCCCCATGTGCGTTTCCAGCATTTGAAGTATTGGTACGCTTCTTGAAGGACCTTAAGTCGAATTAGTTCGGAAATACTTCCCTACTTTCTTACTTATTTGTGCGTGGACGAGGTGATACGAGTGGAATGTCTGCCTTGACTGACGATGATGAAACTCAGCTGCATTAATCTGAACACCTTTCTCTTTTTTACTTTATCTACCTTATTTTTGTAGTTGAAAAATTCATACCAAAATTTTACAAACATTTCGAAACCGATTTCAATTAGAATCGTATACGCTATCGATAACGATAATGTATCCATGTAAATCACGTCCGTCCGCAATGTAAATGCGGAATGCGAATTGTGGAATTGCAATTTCTTTTATTGCGAGTGATCATGCGGTCTTGTTAATGTTTTCGATTTTCTTGATGAGATGTCTACATTCAAGATGTACGTTCGTTACGCTTACTACTTAGTCCGGTCAATTTAGACCTAAAAATGAGAGTGAAGTTACATAAAGTCCCAAGAAGCTGAATTTCAGTGAAATTGTTCAAAACATAATTATAAACAATGTCTAGAAGTTCCCCATCATTCCCGTGTAAGGATTTTGTTATTCAGTCAAAGGTAAAAAAATGAGTTTTTCGCGATTTTCAGCAAAACGGTAAATGTTATCATAAAAGTACCTCAGACAAAAATTGTAGATCATACAATTATCTATAAATATGTATCAATACTTTTTTTCTTACGAGCCACCGTTTCTGAGATATAACGATTCAAAAAGTTATAAAAGTTGTTATCGTCATAAAAATTAAATAAAATATGTTTATTATGGAACATAAGATACATGTATCACTTATTTCACGTCATTAAATTTCAATTTGTAGGCATCCCTACTCATCGGCAAGGTGTAGGCCGAGAGAAAAAGCCGGCGTAAAAAACTCTCGGTAATATATATATTATACAAATGACGGTGTAGTAGGCTACAGTAAAATAAATGTTAAAGATTTTGTTTATGGAACTGAAACAGTATCTCTTCTCAAAAAAGCTGATGTACCTAGTATGGTTTTATGGAAAATGGAAAAAATTAGTCTATACCCGGTTGGAATGGTTTTATTGAACGTTTAACAAATAATCATACGAATTATTCTAAATCTCAAATTTCCTTTTTACCATTTATTCACCAACCAGCCACTAACTATAGTACTATCTATACGACTTTACTTTGTGCATTAGATAATGCAAAACGGTATGGCCACACTGTATGCATCGTGATACGTGACTATCGTCCCCCTGTATGCTAAAGCTTGAGAAATTGTATCAGCGGCACCTGAGGGCTCTGAATTATCAAAAATCATCATCAGACTTGGAGGATTTCATTTACTGATGTATTTTATGGGAGCAATTGGTCATATTATGCAAGGAAGCGACATAAAAGAAGTACTAGCAGAGATCTATGCGTCAAAATCATTAGAAAAAATGCTCAATGGTCATGCTTACGCAAAAGCTGTTCGAGATCATACACTACTTCAGCAACTTACTTTGGCAATTATAATATTAAAAGAAGTTGAAATGAATGACATAATGGATGCAGATGTAATCATAAATATCGAGCATATATTAGGTAATACTCTTTCATACAATGATATTGAAAATGACGATCAAGTATCTGGAGCTTTACTTAATAAATTTAATCAAAAACTAAAAGAATATGAGGAACAAGGACCAACTGCAAAACTTTGGATTTAATATTTTTGGCTGGTCGTGCTCTAATATTGAATCACAAACAATGGAGGATTCGTTTGACTCCGACGAAGTATCATGCGATACATCGCTATTGACGCAATTTACTTGCATCCAAAATGAAGATGAAAAAGAAGAACAAGAATTTGAAACTTACGAATAAGACGAATAAACTTCAACACTTTTTTTTTAATTTACATCGCTTTTATCTTTCCCAATCTTTGAATATTTCCGTTATTTTGCAATAGTTTTACATTCAACAGGATCACAACTGACCCGTGGTCCCGAGTAGGTCTACTGGAGAAACCACGTTTAAAAAAACGCACTAAGTACACTACCTCATAGGTGGCGTGGAAACGTGCATATTATGACGATAACAACTTTTATAACTTTTTGAATCATTATATCTCAGAAACGGTGGCTCGTAAGAAAAAAAATGTTTTGATACATTTTTTATAGATAATTTTATGATCTACAATTTTTGTCTGAGGTACTTTTATGATAAAACTTACCGTTTTGCTGAAAATCGCGAAAAACTCATTTTTTTTACCTTTGCCCTGGAATAAATTTTTTTCCTTACACGGGAATGATGGGGAACTTCTAGACATTGTTTATAATTATGTTTTGAACAATTTCACAGAAATTCAGCTTGTTGGGACTTTATGTAACTTCGAATGTCTAAATTGACCGGACTAACTAGATTAAGCGGTTCCAGTTCCACTACTCTCGTAATGGTTATCCATACATTTTTCCTTGTTTAGGTTTTTCGTACAGAATTAATTAAGAAGTACAATTTGTCACATAGCTGAATTCAGAATTTTATTGGTGGAGCTTATCAGCCAGCGGACTGTGAGATCCTTGTGCAAATGTATAAGTAATAAGTTTTAGGAGTATACCATATGTATTTTAATGTATCCATTAGAAAGGTGGAGTAGATAACTATAATATGAGTGGGTAAGAACTAGAACCTAGAATCTAAAAACTCTTTGGATCCCTAAGCCCTACAGTTATACCCTAACACGTAAGTAGTGAATATATAAATAAGTACGGGATGTCTGCACCAAGCGACCTAAGGTAACAGACGGAACCCTCCAGGTAGGATCAGAGGTTCAAGGTGGTGGACTTTTCTCAAAGCTATTGGGCAGGCTCACCAGGATAATTAAGGGCATGAAGAAGGCTACGCCACTGTGAGAGGAAGCGAGAAATGAATGAGACAGAGTAATTGTTAGATCTGATTTATTGTGTATCCTACAATATCTTAAATATAAATTACACCTATTCACACATACATGAAATTAGTCTCGTGGGCTGTCGATGTATCGCGCACCTTCAGCTGTCAAAATTTGGAATAACCTCCATAAGCCAACCAACCAATAAGCCGTGCAGTTGTTCAATGTTCAAGTGAAATCGGAATATTGTATTAACTTGGTACATATTTCAATAGAAGTTTTTAATATACATATAAACAGTTTACCTCCATTTAATTTGAATATTGTTGGAAATAGCTTCCATTCCAATTTGGTACCAAATCCAAAGGCTGATTACCACTTTCGTAGTCTTCCGAGCACGCAAAAATATTAAAAAAAATGTTTGGTTAATTGTATTAGATACTAAAAGACATATAGTGACGGATTAAAATCTCGCATAGTCCAATTTAGGGAGCACTCCAAATTTCACCAGAATCCGTTCAGTATTTTTTTATATCCACTCATTTCTAGGGTGGACATACCTAGGTAAATAACAAGGAGGTTAAATTTTTTTAAATTACTTTTTTTTACTTACATTATCGTGTATGTAAAAAAATAAGTAAGTATATATATAAAACTATTTATATTATACTCATAAAAAAAATGTCTATATGTATTAGCAGATGTCCTAATGTAGCACATTAGTTCAAGCTGGAGTCGGTAGAACCTAATATTTTTAAATTAAAAGTTCTTTAAGAGTTTATTTATTGTAGTTTACCACATCATACATAATACTATATCTACGTTATATATCACAAGCTTATCTAAAATATATGACAATTTTGGTAAAAATAAATGTTACAAAAAAATTAAAGAAATAAAAATACTTGTAATTTTTGTTAGGTGTAAAAAAATTACCACCGAAACAGCGGATTATGTATGAAATAGGCACTTAACAATGCTTTCTTTAGAATTTATCAGCCCACAACCAAATCTATTCAGATCTGCATAACTACTGTTATAATCGCGAAGAATTCGAATGAGAGGCCTGCCTTGCGATTCTGTAACTCACTTTTCGAACTCACACAGCGGTTTTTGCAGCGGCGGTCGCGCTCAAATCAGTCGTTAAGCAGTCATTTTACGATTTGGCATTCTGATAAACAATAAATTACAAGCTCCCTCCTCATCAGAATGACAAATCGTAAAATGACTGCTTAACGACTGATTTGAGCGCGACCGCCGCTGCGAAAACCGCTGAGTGAGTTCGGAAAGTGAGTTACAGAATCGCAAGGCTGAACTCTCAAGAAGAATAGTAACATCATTGGTAAGTTAACAATTCATTGCATGTGTCTTATGAATGCCAGTCATATACTTATATCGATCATAGGAATTAAATTCACATTACTCTAAATACCTACCAAATTAATTTAATGTTAAACTTTGTTTTATGAGAAATAAAATTCCTTGAGAAAATATAACGTTATATATCTCAAGAGTCCAATCAAAGATTCCAATCACGATCTGCTCGTACTAATGTCCCTCATCTTTCTTACAACGTCCGATTAGATCGTGAAACATCTGTTAATTCCACATAGTACCAACTTTCACGGTTCTCTTAGAGATTTAGGACCTTTTAGAAGCAGGCAAAACTTCGCGATCGAGTTAAAGAGAAATGGTACAGTCGAAAGGCAATGAAGTTGCAACCTTCTCAAAGCGAAGGACGATTTACTATGTTTAGTTTGTGGTACGATCTACTGGAATATGTGGTAGTGATATTGACAGATACATGGACATAAAATCACTATTTAAATACAGATAACAACTATTAAATACACTAGATAAGACTCAGCAGTACTCACACTATGTACATACTTTTGTCTGAAGGTGTGAACAAAACACAGATTTTCGGATATATATATATTTCGGATATGCATTCGTTAGAAGGTGTCATCTACTTAACCCCACCATACATCTTTATTGTAACGAAATCAATTCGTTCATTTTCATATTCTATTACGTAAAAACTTTAGGTTTTTGCCTTATATTAAGATACCTTGCCTTTACTTTTGAAGTTTATACTTGAATGCATATGTAATAGATCTGATACTAAAAGAAATACTTGTCTGATATACAAGTATACCTAAGTGTTACTAGTTCCCAGTGCTTACCAAATGTAAGCGAAGCACAGGGTAACCTTATTAATGATCGCAGTACAACGGGTAACTCGTTAAAGCTACGATATATTACGCAAAGCTTTCGATTCCTTCACCGCGATTTCTGATAACACTGCTAAACACTGTACTTTCAGGGTGAGGTTCAAAGTCGAGGATGTCAACTGTCAAAAACGTCATACCAGAGTCATACCTAATTATCTCTCAGTGTTGGTTTCTTTGGTATTTCCTTAGAGATGTTTAAATCATAAACTAAATCAGATTAAAGTTGTATTGTGACATGTTCATTTTATTATATGTTAATTGTCACGAAAGCAATTACGACGGAAGGTCGTTTGATCAAATGTTGTAGTACGATCAGTATTGCCGCTATCCGTATCATCGTTTTATTTCACACATATTCTAAATCGCAGGCACGCTTGCGATGAGTACATTACCCTTCTATGATCCCTGATTTATATCTATTTTTGTTTATGTCTCAAGATTTTAATCTGACCAAAGATACATTGTATCTCTCATATAAAATAAAAAAGAAATTGCTAAATTATTAGCATATAATTTTAAAGAAATGCAACGCAATGATATTTTAAACAATTCTGCCAATAATTTGGCGACAATTATTAATGACATTGATTTTCATTTAAATTAGAAATTGGGACAAAAGAGGCAACCTCTTGCCAAAATGTAAGGAAGGTAAGATCAACTAAAAGTGCAAAAAATTTAAATAGTATCAACCTGGTGCATCAAAATATTCAAGGTTTTTTGAACAAAGATTTAGAAGTAGAATTATTCCTAAATTGTAACGATATAGACATTCTTTGTTTGACAGAACATTGGCTTAAAAGCCACCAGTTCATGTTCAATTTTAGCAATCACCAGGTTGGTAGTTCGTTCAGCAGAGTAAATGCTATACACGGTGGCTCATTAATTTTAGTAAATAAACAACTTAAATTTAAAGATCGTAAGGATATTGTGAGCCTATCTGTTGAGCGGACAATTGAATTAGCCTGTATAGAATTGGAGCAGTTCATTATATTAAGCGTGTACAGGCCTCCTTCAGGATTGTATGATTGTTTTGAAAGGGTTATGGATGAAGTATTGCACAAAATCTGTAATTCTTACAAGTCTATCATCACTTGTGGTGATTTTAATGTTAATTTGTTAGAAAATTCTGGGTCAAGCACAAAAATTATAAGTTTGTTTCAGTCATACAACCTTGCCAACCAATTTTTGGAGCCCACTAGAATAACTCCAACTAGTGCCACATGCCTAGATAACATTTATACAAATATTATACCAACCCACAAAGAAATTATTAATTTAATAGACTCAGATCATTGCGGACAATTGATTACTATTCCAAATCTAAACAAAAAAATACTAAAAAAGATATCACTGTTAATCCAAAAACAGCTGATCGTTTGGAATCATTTAAAACTAAACTGTTAAGTAAATTACCACTTTTGTCAACTAATGATGACCCTAATGAACAATATAATGATTTTTTTAATATGTATTGCACACAATTTGATAACACTTTCATTCCAAAGGCATTCTCGGTTAATAATAACACCTGCTTCAGTGACTGGGCCACCTTTGGTATACATAAAAGTAGAAAACGACTTTATGAGTTGTATGATGAACGGACGTGTATTAACACTGCTGAATTTAATTTATATGTTAAGAATTATTCTAAATTATTTAAAAAAGTTTGTTGTATGGCCAAGTCACGTTACTTGAGTACAAAAATTAAGAATAGTAGTAATGTAATTAAAATGACATGGAATATCATTAATAGCGAAACAGGAAGGTCGAGCAACCGAAGTAGTGACTACAGCCTTGCTATTGATGACGATATAATTAAATCAGATTCCCAAGTCGCCGCGGCCTTTGAAAAGTTCTTCGCAGAGTTTCCCGCGTCAACTACTAAATCTCTAAGGTCATCACCCACTGCTGCAGAGTCTTTACTTAAAGAAAACGTTCCAGTTTGTGAGTCTGAGTTTAATTTCCAATATGTTACTTGTAGAGACATAATTAAAACCGTTCACACGTTAAATATTAAAAAGACTGCTGATCTGTGGGGTAATTCTGTGGACGTTGCTAAATCAATTATAAACATTGTAGCACCTACTCTAGCTGTTATTTTTAACAACTGTATTGACCGTGGTGAGTTTCCTGATCTTATGAAATATAGTAGAATAATACCGTTATTTAAATCGGGTAGTGCATCTGACCCTACTAATTATAGACCTATTTCAGTGCTACCTACCTTTAGTAAAATTTTTGAAAGGGTTATTTTAGATCAACTGCAAAGATTTTTTAATAAACATAAATTATTACATAACAAACAGTTTGGTTTTACAAGGGGTCGTTCGACCACTGATGCCGGTGTTGAACTTTTAGGCCATGTTTATAATGCATGGGAGGATAAATGCGATGTTTTGGGCATCTTTTGTGATTTGTCCAAGGCATTCGACTGCGTTCTTCATGAAACATTAATCAGGAAACTGCATCACTACGGAATCCGGAACGCCTCTCTGGATCTCCTCACTTCTTACTTAAGTGATAGGATTCAAAGAGTTGATGTTAACGGGAAAAGATCACCCGGATCCATAGTAACAATGGGTGTCCCCCAGGGCTCTATTCTGGGCCCGTTTTTGTTTCTTATTTATATTAATGACTTGCCTTACCTCATAAAGGATAATCTTGATATAGTGTTGTTTGCAGATGACACTTCACTTTTATTTAAACTCAAACGTCAGCAGCTGGTTACTGACAATATAAATAGCGCCCTCGCAAAAGTAGCTAACTGGTTTAATGTTAATAACCTACTTCTTAACGAGAAAAAAACTAAGTGTATTAAGTTTACTATACCTCATGTTAGACAAGTAAAAACTAGTGTTCTCATAAAGGGCGAAGAGTTGATTCCTGAAGATACCACAGTGTTCTTGGGCATAACTTTGGATGCCAAACTTCAATGGGGCCCCCATATAGATAAATTGTCGAAAAAGCTTAGCGCTGCAGCATACGCCGTTAGGAAAATTCGTGATTTAACTTGTTTAGAGACAGCCCGTTTAGTTTACTTTAGTTATTTTCATAGTGTGATGTCGTACGGTATTCTGTTGTGGGGAAATGCCGCCGATATTCAGACAATTTTTGTTTTACAAAAAAGGGCTATTCGTTCAATTTACAAATTAAGTCCCAGACACTCCCTCAGAGATAAATTTAAAGAAATTAATATAATGACTGTGCCTTCTCAGTATATCTATGAAAATCTTTTGTATGCTCATAAAAATATCAATTTGTTTAAAAAATTCAGTGACGTCCATAACGTAAATTCTAGAAACAAACACAAATTTGTTGTCCCTACAACCAGGCTTAAAAAAATAAGTGGTTCGTTTAGATGCCAATGTATACGTATTTATAATAAACTACCTAGCCACATTCAAGAACTAAGCCTTAATAAATTCAAAAATAGTATAAAGCGGAAACTTTGTCAGAAAGCCTTTTATACTGTCAAAGACTATATTGAGGACAAAAAGGCTTGGGATTGAGCTGCTCCAATAAATTTGCACAATTAATGTTGATTTAAATACCTTTTTACATACTCTATGTACAATTAAATGAATATTTACTTTGTAAAGTATTATTTATACAATTTTGTATTATTGTGAATGTGAAGACTACGTGGATCATTGTTTTTTATTTATTTAATCCTTTTCTCAGTTTTAGTCATAGTCTGACAGTTTGAGTAATTTTCATGGCCTACCCAAATGTCTTGTCTTTGGACTTGACAGGTCCACTCAATCTGTGTGGTTCTTTCCTCAAAAGACCATTTCAGACAACAATCTACATGGTCTTCACATAATCTTGTTAGTTATGTCTGGACTTTAAAAGAGACTGTGACCTCTGAGTTTGTTTCGGCGTTTCTTCTCAGAGTAGTCAGATAGGAAACGTCGATCTCATCTAGTTTTAAAAAAAAAATGTTTGACGTGTAAAAGTGTTTGTAAAAACCTACTTACAGAAATAAATCATTTATCATTTATTTTTGTTTATGTCTCAAGATTTTAATCTTATTTAGGATTTTTTAAGGGGAATAATATTTATGCCGTTAGTGGAAGAAAACTAATTAATCGAACTCTTCATTGTAAGGCCTCTTCCATTACTTGAATAGTAAACAAAAAGTTTATATATATAGGTAAGCCAGAATCCGCTGTGCGAAAATTTAACACGTTCCTGCGGGAAGTCGGGGGTTTAATTCGCGACATAATAAACACAATTTGTGCATTACATAAATGGATATTTAGTGCATACTTTTATTACCCCTAAAAGTTTCTCCTTCTCTTAGTATTTTCCTTAATTTTGTTTGAAATGTATCCTACATATTGTTAAAGCCTACCTCAATCACTTCTCAGTAAACAAAGTAATAGAAATCATTAAAAAAAAATGGAATTATTCTAATTTTAATACCTTCGAAATAAAATATTTATAAAAACTAACAAATTCGTAGCTTTACTAAATAATTTAAACTTTATTTTGTCTAGTAGGTGCAAATTATTAGGGGACAAAAGGTAAAATGATTATTCCAGCTGTAATCAAAAGGTATTTTTTGTATATGCATTGCGATTATAGTGGTAATAAGAAAATTATTTTCGTCCTGTTAAATTAATGTTTATTTTACTTAAATATAAATGTTAATTTTCACTAAAGCCGCAAAGAATATTCTGGTGATTTTGCTTCGCGCATGTCTGCTTATTATAATATTTCAATAAAATGTTGTATCCCCAAAAGTAGCCCTTTGAATACGTGTCACGTGACTCATAAATGTAAAACACAAAAGTCATCACGTATTGACCATAAAACCCCGGCTCCATAATGTATCGGTACATGGCTTTTCACTTTGCGCCTCATAAATGCGTCTTTTGTTAACATGGGACTCATTGGCTCTTTACACTTTGCAGCACAATGTTATATAATACGGCCATAGACTATACTTTTGTAAAAACTGTTGTATTTGACAGACATCATTCATAATCTGTGCCGGTATCAGAGAGTATAACAGAGAGTACAGAACGGTATTATCGTACCTTTTATATAAGACGTGATATATTAGAAATTATTATGTTAATGAAAAGGTTTTTAATCATCTGATTTTATTTATATCTAATTAATTGTTATTAAATAAATTAAATGTGCAGTCAAGCGTAGCAAAAGAGCATAGATAAATCGCACTCCAATATGTTACTTTGACAATAGCGCAACACTATTTAAAAAACTACAGTCTACCAACCCAACAAACACTACACTAATTGATACTTTTAAGTATGGTTGGGGGGCCTCATAGCCTAGCGGTCTTATTAAGCGGCAGGCAGGTGAGGGGTACCGGGTTCGATTCCCGGTTCGAGGGCAAGTTTTAATTTAATTTAAATTTGTTCTCGGCCTTTGGGAGGGTTGTGCGGTACCGGGCGAGTGCTTAAACCGTACATGAGGACACGGTCTATGACACGGTTTCTAAAGACAAGCACGAAATATAAAAAATCCTATACTTGATGTTGGCACAACTCGTGCCAGAGCCATTAAAAAAAAAGTAAGGTTATAAATAAAGGTATTCCCGAATTGTTACTCGTTAAAGTTTCACTATTTATTTATTACATGTTTAAGGATAACAAAAATGTATATGTACGCACTTTATTTTTAGCTGTATTGATAAATAAAATAAAGCGGATACTATTAGTTCGGTACTTTAGCAATTTTCTTAAGCCTAGCTAATAAATGTTATTAAAGTCCAGGCTGAACAGCTAGAAAAGTTTAAACTCCCATAAATCCTTCGTCTGAAGGCGGTAGGTGTTAGACACATAAATATTGGCGTCCGACTTGTATCCCGATAGGGGTTGCATCGCCTTAATATTTTCTAGAAAACCAATATGTTTATGGAAACCAAGAATTAAAAAGGAAATGTCAGGTATAATAATCGATATAAATTACACACCACTGAATGTGTTAATTAGATTTGAATGCTATATAATAAAATACAATTATTGCCCATATCTGTATGTTACAATTAAAATATTTTCACCTTAAAAGCGAAAAACTCATAACGATAACCCTAGCATAGCCTTAGACGATAACGTGCGCTTTGAAGTCGTTTCGCGCGTAATACAGCCTTCGGTTCAATGAACTTTCAAACGGTCGTGCTTAACTGTATGGAAGACGAAAAATATAATGCTAGCATGGTTGTGTTATTTATGTTGTTGGAGTTTAAAGTTTATCTAAAACGTGCTCGAGTTCGGCGTTAGCGATAAATTACGCGAAGTGTTCCAGATTTTATTTTTTGTTTTCGTCGCTTAGATTTGCATATGAAATAGAGGATTGCCATAGAATTGGAAAATGAGAAATATTCAGTTGTAGCGGGAAATTCCGAATAAATCCTTCGTGTAATTGAAGTTTTCCTTGATTAAGTTTGCTTCGATTTCTGATGCAGAATTCAAATAAGGATGCATTAATTACTTAGCAATTTAGTTTCCACCAAATTGTACGTATATATGAAGGAATTCTTATCGTTTATATTTTCAATGTAATACATTGTATGTATAATAAAATACTTAATAACTTTTGTGCCACGTGTTTAGATAAAATAGGAACATTTTATATTATTTCAGATTGGTCAAAATAAAGCAACATCTTTATACCTATACATAGTCATGTTTCATGACCTAGCAATTGCTAAGTTAGCATTGCACGTGGACTTGATATTTGGATAGGATTTGATAATATTAAATTACAGTTGTATGTTTCTGTTTTAGTATCGGTAATTAGTTATTCTGGGAGATACCTACTATACTAAATGTTAGTACATTGAAATGTAAGTAAAATTCTGACTTGAAATCCATAAAAGAAAGTGCATATTAGGTTAACGAACACCTTTTTGATTCCCAGCGAAACAAGTTGTATCGACTCAGAATGCATGGAGAGGACGAAAGTCTATGGAGCATTGGCATACGCTTGGGAGAAGTTTCTGACACATGACTTAGTTCATGTCTTGTTCATCTCTTGTTTCTGTCACTTTATACTTTATCAAAATAACGCCATTAATAATGAATTAAAACCTTTCCTATTATAGTAATAAGTTAAGTAACGTATTAAATACTCTTCAAAACCATAAATAATTCTACTAAATTGTACTTAATAAATCAAGTAATTACTGTATTTCAATGGAATAAAGGTGTAAAATTCTTGAAGATTGAGGAGTTGCCGAATAAATCAGCGCCCTCTAATTTATCAGAGCGGAGAAATTCTCCTCCGTGCTAAAGAAAATCGCAAATTGATGGAATCCAGAAATTCCGGGCCCGATAACCGGTGAAGCGTAGATTTAAATGAATTTTTGCGTTGCTCATTCATTACTAAAGTGCTTTTAACGTACCGAAAGTAATTCTTTTTTTAATCTGTATCGGCAATGCATTTCGATCGTTTATCACGCTAATCATTAAAGAGACGTTTTTCATGTTTGTAATAAAATATTCTATAAATTGTAGGTTTTTATAGTAAAAGCTAACAGTAATATGCTTGCTAAGGGCTTGTGGTTAAACCCTAGATGTAAATATATAGATTTTTCTTTGTTTGTTTAACAGTTGGTCATCCAAACCAGCAAGTCATAGACCCACACATTGTTTAATCAGGCACTGAAAGCTGATTACATACTAACCTATAAAGAAAAAGAGATTGGTGGTTCTATGACCGCTTAATAAAACACTGTTACATAAACAGAAACGTGAAATTTCTTTAGGTGCATGAGGGTAATTTTTTTAAAAAACGTCATGAAGATGTGCAGCGTTTTTGTCGAAGAAAACCGAGAGAGCGATTGAGACCGATTGAGCGAGAGGGTGAGAAGGGCGAATTATTATACATTTTCCTGTTATTGTATTATTTTTAGCTAAAACTACTTAGTCATATTATTTGGAATGATTTTCTCTCAACTTTGTTTTTCATAAGAAATAACGGAGTTCCAACCAATTCATTTCACGGTTCATTTATCGTTTTTTTAATTTAAATTTTTAAAACAAATAAATGTTCGTGTTTTAGTGAAACTTTACATTCACTACATTTTTAAATTGTAAAGCTTGATTAATGTATGAATGAGGTCACAACTTTGAACACGAGTGAAAAACTTTTTTAAAGTTTGTAAGCCAAGTTTTCAGCTATTCAATATAAATTTTTAATAGCTTAGGAGACTTTTGTTATGAATGTAATTCCCCGATGGGGTATTTGGCGGACACATTTCTGCGTCCGTTTTATTAATTATTTTTTAAGGCACCTCGTCGATTGTGGATCTAAGAAATACTAGTTCTCATCTTCATACGAAATACTAGAAAAGTATTTTTCTTAATATAATAACACTTATATAAATTAATTACTGTGACTCAGTTAACCTTTTGATTCGCTTTTAAATTTTTGTTTACACATATTTGTTATTTTTTCTTTAGATTTTACTTTATTTTATTTAAGTTATAGTAACGTGTTATTTTAAGGTTTTGTTTGTTTATTATTTATGCACTTCTTGTACTTTACCCTCTGTAGGTGTTTCTTTGTTATTGTTCCACATTGGAGTTACCTGGAAGAAATCGCTTGTTAGTGATAAGGCCGCCTTTTGCCTTATAACTTTTGGAACCTGCTTTTTTGTTATTTTAAATGTATGTTTTTGTTTAAGGTAATAAAGTATAAAACTAATACACAATAATGTAAAAATTTTAAAATTTAGCAAATGTTATACTAACTTAGAAGTCTTCATTATGTACGCCTGAGCAGGTGGCTTTAGAAGCAGGATTGTCCTTATATCCAAGCAATAATGCGTATTTATTGAGGCAAACGCCTCATATATACTTGAAAACGATCGAAACGTCCCAAAAATCAAATATCACGACTTCGCAGATACTTTACACTCGGATATATTAAAGAAAATGTGGCAGAGATAAGAGAAATGTGGGAAAATGAACCATTTCTATTCGAGACCAATCGAGGACCCGACTATTATCTTAAAACAAAATACTGCGAGGAATCGTTTCGCCTCAAGTATTTTTCTTTGCCCTCATGCTTTAGAGGAACTCAATGGAGAGAAAATGGAATAGGTTACGTAATATATATATAATACTAACAGACCGGCCAAGCGTTGCTGTGGCTAAGGTTTTTGTTATAATCCATAGTAGCAAACTATTCAAGGGAAACGGTAGGAGAACACCAGTCATGGGGACCACCATGCTTTTTTGGTGGTTATGCCATTAAATTGTAGCTTTTGTGAAACGTTGGTACTTTCAACACAGCGCCATCTGTTAGAATTGTGACTGTCAAATAATAAACAATTTGCAATAAAATAATATCGCGGGTATAAATTAAGACGTAAGCTATCCTATCTTTTAAGTTGGATCAAACTACACACGGTGTGCAAATTTGATTGATATCGGTTCGGTAGTTTAGGAGTCCATAGCGGACAAACAACGTGACACGTAATTTATATATATTAAGATATATTTTTATTCACAAACCAATTAAGATTATAGTTGATACTTTTATACAGTTTTATGGAACTATTCATGTATAAATAGGTGTCTAAACCGAAATAGTAATTGTTTCGCCAGGTGAAATTGTCTATAGAAATACCCCAATCTATCCACACTCTTGGGTGTGCGTTGCTAAACAAGCCATTGTTCAAATAAGTTTTTAATTTTGTTGTATTGGGTAAATGCAACGTAATTTTTTGAAGAACATAGTATTTCGATTTTAAACTGTTGTAGTGAGACCGTAAATCGAATCGATTGTTATATACGCATAAATCAACAATGGTTGTCAATATAGTAAGCAATTATTTACATGCAGAAATATGAGGCAGTTACTTTATACCAAAAATACGGAGATTACAGGAAATTAATTCCTTCGATGGAATCCGCCACTACCGCTCATACTTATCTGTCAGTTAATATTGGCTAGAATAAAACTAGGAAGCAATTAGAAGTGCAGTGCCGTCGGTCTGGCTTGCAGCCAGTAACGCTCGCCAGGAGCATTGTCTCTCTGATTGATCCTACAAAACTGTGGGATACGTCCGAAATCCTTGGAGCTCGAACATCGAATAACCTATCGTTCCAACATGATTCTAATGTCCTCTACATTCTCTAACCAAAGAGGTTTCATTTCGAAATGTTACTGGCTGAAAAATGATTCTAATTTTAAAAATAGGTAAGATATTAAGTACTGTGTATGCACGAATGGTCCAAATGATTTTACGCATTATCTACACCGATTTTTACTTCGGGCCAGGATATGTTACTGCAATAACAATACTGAACAAACATCGTTGCACATGCCGCTGGAGTCTGGACCAGTGTATGGGGTCTCCAGGTACGAACTAGAGCTGAAAGCAAACGTGGCTCTGACAAAAGCTGCATTGCCCCAGTTAATGACACCCTATTCTCAGAATATACCTGGAGAATCAATGCGAACGGATAGTAAAGTGAAACAGTTTGAAGCCTGCGACACAAGGTTTTTCAGCATCCCATGGATAAAGTCCTAGCAAATCAAAGTACATATCTCTTCTTCTTCTTTATAATAAAGTCTATTCCGTGTGAGTATAAGTAAAATTATAAAAAAAGAACTTGTATAGACTATTTCTTTTTATTTGTAGACATTATTTAAAATAATAATCTATGATATGCGATCAGTAATAAATGTAAAACACTTAGATTTGTTAAATCCTGTAACCCCATAATAAGTTATGGGTCAAATATTTTTTTTTAACTATTCATTTTCATCCTGATGGCCTGTACCTTTGAATTTATTGTTTTACCAGAAATCTCCAGGCTAAGCGCACCACAATAGTGGAAGAATATATTAATAGATCTCATCAAGATAAGATCAATAAATTATAATTGTTTCAACATTTTTCGTACTTTACGACAACATAATGTGTGTAATTCCATAATAACAATAACCCTCATGATACAAAATTGATAACCCTTTAACGATAATCTATTTGAATGAAAATCTGAATGTATGCAATATTTAATCTGTATGCAAACAAGGTCCTGAATTGCTGTATTTGGCCGCAGGCGTAAGGAATTGGCAAGCCAAATGTGGGTTCGATCGGATACTAACCACAGACCACAAAGTCTTGTATGACTTGTAAATATATACTCCATAACTTAGATAATTGTCATTTCAAAACATTCGTTATGTTGCGCTTTTAGAGAGAATGTGCTTGAGACACACCGTCGAGTTGTTGAGTCTAAATTCCGGTTTCCTCGCGGTGTTTTCCTTTACCGTATCAGCGAGTGTTAAATACGCACATAGACATTGGTGTACAGCCAGGAATTGTACCTACGTCCTCAAGGATAAAATCACACGTTGAAACCACTAGGCCAACACTGCTCAGCATTTGAACAGCATAAAATTATTAAAACATCAAATGCTCTCTCATAAAATTAAAAAAGATGTAAGATTTTTATGCTAAGATAAAAATATAAGGCTTTAAAAACTTACCAACATTTTCTAATGATGGTAAGTTTTTAAAGAATACATCCTTCACAATTTATTGAGAAACTTACTAAATCTAATCGAGTGCATTTGGAATTCATTGAACGACTTCACTATTAATTTTACGAAGTATCCACACGTATTACCAAATAATGTGATAGGGTTAGTAATAATAAAGTCCTGAGCTCCAGCTTACTGTTTATTTAGGCAGCTTTATAATTATTATGAACATTGTTTGTGTATTATTCTAACGTTGAATGCAACATTATTCACTGTTTGGCAACCTAATCTCCTGTATCCAATATTTATCAACAACGCGGAAGTAATTTGGTAGATATTATAACATTATTTGGTGTTGCCAGACACATAAAACACGATGAAATTGGTAGGGTTTGGTGGATAACTGGACGCCAGCCAGTTTTCACCGCGGGCTAAACAGTGAAATCGAGATTATTGCAATATAGAATTTGTTTGCAAAGCAGTCCGCTCAAATTTACAGGATAACGATAACAAAAGTATCATCATTATAAAAGTTAAAAAAAACAACTAATAAATATTTGGGTTATAATTTAAAAAGTATATTTTGTTACAGTCCAAGTAGTATACCAGATTTTAACAAAGTATTAAACACTAATATATCTTACAAATATTGGTTTGTATAGCTATTATACAGAGCTCCTGGCAGATATGTAACTTGTACATTGGCGTAAACTTTATTAAATTGGTGTCACATCCTATTCTATAGACATGCATGAAGCTTTCTTACTTTGAAATATATGTGGAAAGGATATCAATCCGGGAGTGCTCCAGTGCCTAGGCCTCAGTCTGCCTGATGGTCACGTTAGGACAGCGACATCGACCGCTGTTACTATTCGTACCATCAGCCATGCCATGACACAATGTATGGAAATAATGAATGAACTGCATATAAAATAAAAAATAAATAAAATATGTTTATTATGGAACATAAGATACATGTATCACTTATTCCACGTCATTAAATTTGAAGGCATCCCTACTCATCGGCAAAGAAGACAGAGGGTGTAGGCCGAGAGAAAAAGCCGGCGTAAAAAACTCTATATTTTAATTGTCCGTTGAGTGAACTGACAAAAGGTCTGCGTCATATCAGTTCCTATACAGTAAGAAATAGTTAGTTTTTAATTTATTTTGTTAAGAATAAACATAAATATATATTGTTACAAAATTTTGGTTATAATTTATTTGAACATTTGGAAGGACAGTTCTTTTAAGCGTTTCGCAGCTAATTTCATGAAAATAATTTTAATTAAAATTTTCAACTTTTTAGCGAACATCCGTGGATTACATTAAGTTGCCAAAAACAAACGTTAGGGGCGTTGTAAGTTTTAATTGCTTTTGTGAAAGACAACGGATGCGTAATTAAAATATTACTTGAGACTAAAGCGACAAAGAGGAATTTCGAAAAGATTAGCAATCTCACGGAACACTTTTATTATTGTACGGGGATTAGGAATAGCCCGAAGCATGACATGAAGGTTTGAAATTTTTATTGTTGCAGGTGTATACATTATGTATATATCAAAAGTAAGTACTAAAGGTATATTCGTAAGGAACAAACAAGTGCTGAAGTTCACCGAAAATCTTATTATTAAAAAGTTTGCAAATATTTATTTATTTATTCAAGTTTCAAGTTTGTTTACAGGAGAAAACTTGTAGGAAATAGGCATCTACAACTACGAAACGGTTTTATCTTTATTCACGCTTATATTTAATATTTATTTATGATAATTGTCTTTCTTCTCAGAACAACTTTTATTTTAATAAAAATTCTTATTAGAATTTATTCATAATAAATTAAATCATCGTCTTAATGCACCGTTATAATTGAAACACTTTTTATGGTTACTCTTTTCATAAAAGTGTAACTATAATTTGATAAAAGGACAGGAAATTGTAATTTAGTTAAAAGATAATAACAGTTTGATATTCCTATATATTTATTGCTTTTCTACAGAACTAGCTAGAGTTTCAAAATATACGCTAGGCACCTGCCATATTAATATTATTTATAAAAAAACTCGCTGACCCGGCGTAGAGGGGTGAAAATTTAGGGTTGTATGTATTTTTTGATGCCACATAATAAAAAAAATTAAATTTTTAGCTATAAATTTAAAAAGTTTTTTGGGGTTTACACCCCTTATCTCTGAAGGGGTTGAAAGGTAGTAGCCGATTCTCAGACTTACTGAATAGGCATAAAACAATTCATAAGTATCGGTCGAGCCGTTTCGGAGGAGTATGGGAACGAACATTGTGACACGAGAGTTTTATATACATATTAGATATACTTGTCAGCCTATATAAAATAAGTAATAATTAATATACTTTCACATGTTCCATATACGATGATCGTAACAACATTACAGAAATGTTCAAAGAGGAAAAATTGTAAACAATTTCACGTTATTGTCGAAACTGGGAAGTTATGCAACGTGCTTTGAATATTTTGCTGTTTAACGCGAGGCGCAATTACGGTATTGTTGGAAGAATTAAGAATACTTTGTATGTACAGTGCTTAGTCAGACTTTTTAAGTTAACTCTGTAGATTTAGAAAAAGCAATCCGTCATGATTTGAAAAATAAACAGCTAATTTTTCTTCTATTATAATGAATAAACACATTTTTATTTATTTTATTTTTATATTCATAAAACTATTTGTTTATTTATTTATAACGCACGTTAACAGTATACATGCAGACACATATAACATGCATGTTCATCAATTAGTAGGTAGGTCCACAACATATACAGGGACACTTAACAAAATAAGAAAAAAACATACCATACAATAAAAACTAAAAATTTATTATATATAAATTATTTTATGATTATATGAACTACACTAAATGTATGGGATTTCTATGTTTTATGCTGACAGAAACTGGAACGTTAAAGCTATAGAAAAGTTTGTACTAAGACTTTTCTTTTTTTATAAAATATTAGGCCGGAGGCTCATCTGATAAGTGGTAAGCCATGGACCACAATGCCAGAGGGCTTGCGGCATGGCCGGCCTTTCAAGAATTGGTACGCTCTTTTCTTTCTACTTCCAGTCGGATACTCTGGTCAAGCAGATTTTCACCATCTGCAAGCTCACTTCATCCCCCGCTATGAAAGAGTCCTGACTTTCTTCGCAATGGCGTTGCATCTTCATGAATCACGGATAAGGAAAGGAACTCCGTGCAATAAATTCACACGTTGCCAGTAACTCATGTCGGATCCGCTGATTTATTTCCTGAAGGCTCACGTGTGAATAAACAGTGTTTCAAGATAATTAATTAACGAAATATGAGGGTGTAAGACAATGCTTCAGTTGTGAAATGGAATGAATACAGTGACAATTGTAAAAGCATAGGTTAAATTTATCTTTATTTTACAGAGACAATTAAAATTATTTTTGCATCATCTTATAGATAAATAACTCGTCTAAGATATAGAATAATTAAGTAAGTAAAGTTATGTATATTTAGTAAGAAGTAAGAAACTTTGGATAGTAATAGATGATCGGTCAGCTAACTTGCTTTAAACTTTGATCGTCGGAACTTTGGCGTCACATGTTGTACCGGTTGTGAGAAACCACAAGAACATAAATTAAAATATTTCATAACATCTCTTACAAGTAGCAAGTGATTTAATTACCATAACAAAATAACTAGACCCTTTTAATGTATTACGAAATGACCTGCAGACTTAATAACATTTCTTAAATGAAATCCACGGCCACGAATGTTGTGAAATGGACCTTGGCACAGCAAGGGCCATTCACATCGGCCAGTTCGCCCTGTTTCAAAAAGCTGGAGGACGGGTACATTACTTGCAAGTATGTGTCAACATCCCTTCTTTTAGACGCATGAACCCCTCTTCCCCCGCTGAAGCGGCTGCGTGCCCAGGATTACACACGGGGTTGCACGGTGCAACGGCGACGCTGTGGTCTCCTACGGCGTCGCGGATGGGCTGCGGGATTGACCTCCCTGGCCCTCTCAAAGCTGAAGGCCAACACTGCTCCTATTAGGTATAACCCCAATTTAAAAGGTTACACAGTATTATGATCCTGTACATTCCATAAAC
Organism: Pieris macdunnoughi; assembly: GCA_905332375.1. Lineage (NCBI taxonomy): Eukaryota > Metazoa > Arthropoda > Insecta > Lepidoptera > Pieridae > Pieris > Pieris macdunnoughi. The sequence continues at coordinate 818,607 of CAJOBZ010000016.1, forward strand.
CATATTTCGCCTTAAATATTGGCAGCCCTGATTCCGTTAGTAAGTTCGTGTGAAGTTCAGATAGCAAGCACTAGTTCGGAATATGCTACATTTATGCGGCTTAAACTTAACAGCTTCGATAAGCTCACTTCTATCGTTCCTTGAGCTAACAAGCCCCGTGTTGCCTCGTAACATTTTATTTATACACAATACCTATAAAATAATACTAAGGCGATTTTAAACTCAAATACTTGAGCAATATGGTCGTTACCGTAAATTAGTTTTGTTCTAGATTTTTACATGATATATGAAGCTACTGATGCCGTATGTATTAAATCAATAGTAAAAGTGGGCTTAGCGAAACTCAAATCACCGATTCTAACTTTAATTTGAAAAAAATAAAACATTTATTGATAAAAATAAATAAAGTTTTTGTTGTTAACCTCCTTGTTCTCCAAACCAATGGGGGGCACCAGCTGCTTAGTCCATTAGTTGCGTCACTACGACTTTCGCCGTGGTCGCTCAGCTGTTGACCTTCTTGTATACCTTACACATAGATAGGCAGATACAATTGATTAAAAGGGGGGCGCAAGCGGTTAGTTTGGATATGTGACGATATGAGGCGGTATCACTATATACTACCTTCATAATAAAACTTCCTGTACTTATTCGAACTACGCGTAAACGGACGGGGACATTTCTGCGTCTCTTAAGTACTGTTTCTTATGGTACGGTACTGTATCTTAAGAAACAGCCTCATGAACCTACCTACCCTCGGAAGGAGGTCCTTAGGGACCTCGGCGTACTGATTATAAACCTATTACCTAAGACAATGGAGCTTAGACAGTCTTGTTAACACATTTACTAAAGGTGTGCTAAAGATAACTCATTAAGTGTTCGCCTACTTTTGATGAGCTTCTTTCTAAATAAAAATGCGAAGAAAATTCTTAGAGAACGTGCAATATTCTATGGAACTATACATGAAACTTTTAAATTGCATATAGTCTAGGAGACAAGGTAATTAAAAAAGCGATCTTAATTATTGGTTTATAGAATTAAATGTGAGATAATAGAGATAAGAGACTCAATAAATAAAAAATTAAAAGATACATAATAAACCAAATCTTGAAAAAAAATCGTTTTTACGAGAGGGAGAAATACGCAATATATTTTATATTTGCGTTTTTCTATTATTCATTCTAAATTCAAAGCAAAAAATGTAGACACCAAGCAGTTGATCAATAAAATAATAAAGCGGGAAACACTACAAAATATTTAGTTTGATCTACGATTCAATGATTGCCATTCATTACCCTTAAGAAAATCTTCATTTATTATTATTTATTTCGTAATCCTACAGCTAAAAAAAATTATATTTAACAACGAACAATTACACTAAAAATATAGCCAGAGATGGAGTACATAATACCTACAAAATAGTATAAGATTCACAAAAGGGACCAAAACAATAAAAATTATTCAATACATTTAGTAAGTAAATTATAACTGTTAAACGTTATGGCAGCAGCTTGTATAGTTTTCAGTATAAATTCACAACAAAGCCGCGGTTCGCTGGACGAGCGCAAATTGTCAATGAAACGTGAGCTGGGGATATTGATCGCAGCGGGTTAATGCCTCTAGCTGACACAGGAACGAGCAAAACCACTCATATGTTATGTTATGATATATATATCATCTCTATAGAGCAGTCGAAATATGACCGTATATATACAAGAAAGATATATATACTGGCTTTAAACAAAAATAAATATGTTATTTATTATATATTTATTGATTGATTTCTTAAAAGACTTAACTAGAACAATTGAAGTGTGAAGTGAAGAAAACTTGAGTATATTTAAAAAAAATATCAAATAAGTAATAAAATTACATTTTTTTTAACACATTTGAGTTTGTATTATTGTAAAAAATTCAAGTGCTAGAATAATGACTACCTAAAACTGATCAGTGCATTCACCTTTAGCGTTTTTTTTTAAATAATGGACTTTTATTTATTTATTTACATTTCGTTACATTTACAGAAAAACAAATAACATAACATGTACATAAAAATTATAAGGGATGCAACGGGCAGCCTTATCCCTAACAAGCGATCTCTTCTAGACAACCCTAGTAAGGAAAAAAATAAAAAATGAAATATAATGGGTAAAGTTTATTAAAAAAAAATTGTCAAACGTTGGCTTAAGTGTAGGCTCTGCAAGGTTTCAATACAATGACTAGATTTATTAATACAAAAAAAATACTGTTTATACCGTTGTTCCTTAGTGACATATTGTGCATACTCGGCGTAACAAAGACCGTGAGGCACTTTGGTATAAGTTACGTAGAATTCAGATAATGTCTAGACTTGTAAGAAACTAAACGTGTGCTGCATCGAGTTATATACAACAATATAAGTTTTGTTTAATTTAAATTAGTAAAAGCATTCCTTACGATGGGACATTGCACATCATCCCATACACCGACCCTCAACGCAAAAAAGGCCTGGAAGAAGACGACGCGATTATGCACGTACTCCACTGTGACCTTAGCACAGAATTGGGCAACTCAGAAGTTGGGTTCACACAGCAGACGCTTATGACGGAGGCACGGATTAAGGGAAACTGTTACCGCGCCTCCCATCCATAGTGAACAGGTGGGGCTGTTGGTTTTTAGTGGGTAGGTGTCCATTGCACCATACGCACTGACTCCACTCCCTGCGTCACTTTTAAATCGTTGCCCCGGCGCGGGGTCAGTAAATTGATCAACAATAAAAAACAAAAAAAAGGGTATTGCACATCGTACCAAATTGTTCGATCAAATAGATTACGACCAACTCAAGTTTACGATAATTGCATACCAATATCCCAAAGTAGACACACACTCAAGAATCAATAAACAAAATTATTGAAGAAACCTCTTACAAAATTGGGTATTCGTGTCGTAGCCAGAAGCTATCTGCGTTTAACGGCCATCCTCGAAAAAATGTCATGATTTACAATCATTTTCTCTTCAGAGGAAGCTATAAAATGGTCCCCTGTCATACCCAAAAGGCTTCGCAATCGAGTGGTAATCTGAACAAATATTTGGACGACAAAGTGCCTCAACTGTTCTCGATATGCTTAAGATTTATAGCTCGAAAATATATCTGCTATATTGAGACTTTGTCTTAATAAAACTGTTTTAAAATTTACATGCACATCGAGTACCTTAAGTTACTTATGATAAATCTTTCGATTACATAAAAAATAACAAATTTAAAAAAATAATCAATATCATCATCAGGTTCATTAAATTAGACTCAACTGGTAAGTAAATCTTCTGAATAGAACATGAAAGAGTACCTTATTTTTTTTCTCACAGTGGTTGCCTGGAAAAGATCGCTCGAAAGCGATAAGGCTTCCAGTTGCCCTCCTTTTCATTAAATTATGTTAATTATATTATATTCCTGCAACAAAGTATTAATAAATAAATATTACGGACTATTTCTATACAAAAGTGTTTTTACTGACAAGGGAACGGAACTTATTAAGTTAGCACAAATAAGTTTATGTTTCGAGAAAATTAGCCCATAGAAGAGATTTGGCTTCAATTGTTTGGATATTCGTCGTCAGATAGTGAGGCGAAGTTTGTCGAAGTTTAGCTCATAGAATGCAATATTGTCACAATAAGTTCTGATTGCAATCCCAGCAGAACTGGCCGATATGAAACTTGGAGTCGACGATTAGATCTAGTCGCGTTCCCCATATCACGTAGTATATTGGATAAACGTCAAACTTGACATATTGCTGCGTACCGTGCTGGGTCTTCCCGCATTGTATGGTACAAGATATACGAAACGTCTACAAGTCGACTAAATATATAAATATCATACATTATGCTACTATAAAAACTATGGAGAGTGTTCAGAGGAGTTGTTCTGCAACTGAGTTTCACCATCGGACGTCGAGGCAGAATACGAAATTGCACCCGTATCACCTCGACGTCCGTCGTTAAAAAAAAATAACTAAATTAGCCTGATAATAATGATAAATGATTCCATTGTGTAGTTATTAATTTTTCTTTACTGAGGAAAGATTGAGAATTCATTCATGCCTTAGCCATACCATTGGCTACCTCTCTAAGTAAACATTTCTTAACCATATCCTATCCTGCTCAATCGTGACTTATGTAATTCATATATTTTCTTATTCTTTGTATTGTATTGTGATTCATGAACCGTAGGATTATCTTTTCGTTTTTAGTTTATTTTTTATTTTATTTTAGATTAAGTTTAATAATTGGTAATAATTTAATTGTATAATTTTTCAGTATTATTTGTAATTTTATTTTTGTTGATTTGTTTACGCACTTCTTGCACTTTACCCTTAGTATTTTTTTATAGTTTTTTTCCTTACTAAGGTTGGCTGGAAGAGGTCGCTTGTTAGCGATAAGGTCGCCCGTTGCATCCCTAACAATTTATGTTATTTGTTTTTATTTATAACACTAGCAAATTTTGCACTCTTTATACTACATGATATATCTATCTCATTATTAAAAACTAGGTATATAATCCTAAAGGAAATAAACTTTTAAAAATAAAAACCTCTTTTACCTTGTACCTCATAAACGAATGTTCAGGCCAATATATGTTTATAAATTATAATCTATGTTCTGTCATCGCATGTAAGGCCATAAAATCTAAAAACAAACAGTTATTACTTTAAATATTTTTTTTATTATTATTACTATGTAAGCAAAATAAAATTATAGCTACAGTAGAATTAAAATAAAAAGTATGCATGCAAATTCCAATTTTAATCATATTAATTTATATATTTACAAAACAATTATAATGGCCAGTTATAAAAAGAACAAGTTAATATAACTAAAGAGCTAAGAATATTAGGGTTTAAAATCAATTAATTAATTTTTTTTCAATTAAATGACAGTTCAGATTCCACTTGAACATTGACCAACTGCCGACACGGTTGTCGTGGCTTTTCCAAATTTGAATAGTTGAAGATGACCGATACTCCAAAATACCACAAGAGGATTCGGTTATCTAGAGCAGCCTGCTAATACATACACTACATATACTATACATCTACACTACTGAGATTTATTACAAATAAATTTAAATAAACATTTCGCAGTTCGCTATGGCCATTATAATTTTTTTCGATAAAAGATTAAGAGTAACATTTTGTGCTGATACTCGTACAGAGCGCTTGGTAGAACTCGCCATAAAAGCAAATACATTTTTGACACATCACTACTTCGCATCACCGACTCTGAGGGTAAAATTTAGAAGTTTAACTTCCGTACGTAAAAATGTATTGCTTTGTATGCAATTGCCTTACGAGTGTCATAGTAATCATCTCAAACTTATGAGAGGTCACCCCTTTATCTAGCTCTGAGAGTTGCGATATCAAAATCTATGGTATCGTTAAGCCTGTTTTAATATACTAAATATCTAAGTAATATCAGTTTAAGTAACTTATATAAAGTTTGTTTTCCTTGACCTATATGTGTTTTGGCCGAAATGATTTATTCAATGCACAGGAAATAGATTACTGAAGTGTAACTTAAACAATATCGATAAAAGAAGCGTCTATAATAGTAAAAAGTCCCAATAAAAGGTACGCCCTAGGCACGCACTATTTAAATAAATCCATACAAATTCTCCATTCGATAAATAATTTTATTCGCATATGAAATATAATTTTTAAACCACAATTAAACCGCTCAACTGTAACTCTGATATTTTAATTAACAGGCTACCCTTAACGTGGTTTGAAGAGTTGTTGCTATAATTAAACTTTTTCAATTTCTGATTATACAAAATTTTATTAAACTCCTCATTGAATCCCATATGTATTAGGTATAACTTGGAAACCGGTTCGGCTCCCGGAGAGACATTGATCCGGGTAGACTCAAAAGCCTTTAAAAATATCAATGAAGATTCAGAAATATGTTTGCTGTTACTGGTTTTTTTCTTCTTCTTCTCTAACAAAAAAAAAAAAAAAAAAAGAAAGAAGGGAGGGGGGGATTGATTGGAAAGTGTTCCTTTAGTTAGTTTATTTAACGTGATATCTAATCTAGAATTAGCAGCCTTAGCTATCATGCCACTAATACACAAAGCCACATAATGGAAATATCTAATAAATATGGAATAACAACTTTATTTTTGCATTGAACAAAATAGATCGAAATCCAGAATATATAATATATAAATTACGAAACAGCAGTACACTCATAAAGAAAAGCCCAATTCACTTACTTCACTTGTTTATACATGGTTCTTATAGTGACAGCTACTCCGTTACAATCACTAAGCATTAACATAATACACGTACGATCAAAAAGAAAAATGATTGTTATGAAAGTATAAAATTCACATATGAACGTAATAAAAGTTAACCCAAATAATGATGTAATTAATAATTAAATGCGTATTCAAACTTGCATTAAAAGTTTACTTCTGAATGTGATTTTTAAATAAAAAAAAACAAGTCAGTATTTTTCGTTTCACAAAATATAATCTGGAGAATAATGAATGGACTATTTGCGTATGAAGCACGGGAATCGTCGTCCAGTTACAATTGAGAATTTTAATCTTTAGCAATAGATGAAATTAATATTATAGAATAATATTTTTCACTTTCTTTATTGAATATAGAAACTGGAACTCTGAACTTGAAAAGCACTGTAAGACTTTCTTCATACGAATAAGTAAATCGCATCTTGATCTTATTATTTCTATAATTAAACAGTAGGTATGATGATTGATGAAATTGCATTTTATTCTATGCAAATACAGTCATTTTTGAAGGCATTTCGGTTTCCTCGCAATGTTTCAACGTACGCGGCAAAGTTAATCACGCATATGGAAAGATAAATCCTGTGATGCTCAGAATATGTTATTTCAAACATAATAACATATTATAAATCAAAGTTATTCTCCATTTCTTAGACACATAATATTCAGAGTCGAGACTGCTAAGTATCACTTCCGTATGTTTTACCAATTCCTTTTTGATAGTTCGTTATTCTCGTCTACACTATATCAATAGCTAGTTTAAATATATAACTATACATTCAGGCACAACACGAAGTGCGACCTAAAATTTATTCGCGCAAAAAGTATTCACAATGGGAGTAATTTGTTTTACCCAGAACATTGTATTGTACGTGTAAAACAATATTTATGATCAAACGTACTTGACAGTTTCATTCGAGTTATGTTGAAGAACGTATTGTGTTCCAATGTTTTATAAATACAAATTCTTTTATACAAAATGTAAAATTTAATCATTATTAATTGATCTATAATTGTTTTGACCGCTGACCATTATATTAATTCATTCAATATGGTCAGTGGTTAACACTTATTTATTAGTTTGGCAATATACATTTATCAATTGGCAACTAAAGAATAAATCCGATATGGTCTAGTGGCTAGGATACCTGGCTCTCACCCAGGAGGCTCGGGTTCGATTCCCGGTATCGGAAATAAATTTTTTTAATTTTAATTATTTAAATACTTATAAAACCAAAGACATAATTGATTATCATTTTGTTCGCCACAACGCTAATATGTGAATAATTAAAGAGATAGCTAATACATAAGTTTGAATAATATACAACTGTAAATCTCATTTTAAACATTAACCTTTTTGTCCTTTACAAAATCGTATGCACTTACCAAAGGCTTCATTTCAACCGATAAAACTAGGTATGCTAATCAAAGTCAGAAATCCACTTTAATTATCGCCGTTTCATTAATTACGATTCAGATTGAATGAGATCCGAACTGTATTAGAAATGTAAAACAGATGAAATGAGTTTCAGTTTGGCAACCAGAAGCGCTCAAGCTTCTCGACCACCTCATGCGATAATATACTCAAAAGTCAACTCTCGTATTTCGTTAATAGCCGCAACAAATATTGCTCAAGCCTCATTGCTTTGTATCGAAGGCTTTGTGATCTCGAGTAATGAGAGAACGAGATACGTAGGTAGACTTTTACAGGTGAAATATCTTATAGAAAAGACCCCCCATAAAATTACCCAGTGTGCAAACACAAAGCTGTTATTAAATATCACTATTTGCGGTTTTATATTCATTATGTTTTAAATATGTTTTTCATTATAAGCCCACACCGCTCTCGTCCCAGACATGTTCGCCCTAACCTTGACGATTGACTCGATGACTACAGACCAATAATAAGAAATTACTCAAATTCAAACATTTGTTTTGTTTTTTTTTATTTACACTTAGTTGCAAGAAATACAGTACAATTAAATTATTTATTTATTAGAGGGCAAAGGACGATTTGAGCTATCTCTCCCATGCAACCAAAATGTAAGATTTTTTAAAATTAAATAAGGTGAATGCAAGAAGTGCAGAACTACATAAGAACTACAATTACTTAGTCGTAAAGAATGGAGCAAAACAAAGCAATTATAACAAATTTTGACAATGTAAAGGGCACATGAGATACACATGGACATGATCAGTTAGTTCAGTAACTACTAAAGTTTTAGCTTTAAAAAAGATACGGAAAGAGCAAAGCGGAAGTAAATTGCATACATCCGGAGTCCCTTAAAGATTCACCATTCCAATTTTATTTCAAAGTTTCGCAAGTGTTTCAATCGCAAACTGAGATATAAATATCAGTCGTTAGCTTGGAATGGACAACCAACTTTATCATTAATTAGACGCGTCTAGCGGTCTAAGTTTAAACTGAGACTATTTTACTAAATGAAACGCTTAATTGAATACGTATTTAAAAAAAGTTAAATATAATTTCGTTACATTAATAAAAAAGGATAATTTAACACACACCGGGAGATATCGGCTCAAAAATGTATTCTAATTTTAGAAGCTCAGCTAGTTGATTGATGATTTGAAATAGTACATTAAAGAAATCTAGTAGTACATTAAGAACATCATTAATCAATTTACCTTACTTGATATATCCGATATGGTCTAGTGGCTAGGATACCTGGCTCTCACCCAGGAGGCTCGGGTTCGATTCCCGGTATCGGAATGTTTTTTTAACCTATTGATTTAAAATCTGGTGTCCACACAGCCTAAAAACTTGTGATAGTTGAAGTTTATGTAAAGTCTGTTGTAAAAATACCAATATAAACAATGAGATTGCTGATTTATCTTTAAATATATTATAAATCTTCTGTGCATTTATTTGTAAATAAACTCCTCCTAAACGGCTGGAATGATTTTGATGAAATTTTTCGTGTATGTTCGATTGTTTTAGATTTATAACTATATAATTGTTTCTAATAAGGACAACGTCTGTTCCGTCTAGTTGATTATATAATTCAAACCAATTTTTACACTCTTCACGCTTTTAAGTTTAAAAAAACTTATCCATAGTCCTTGTAAATAGTTCTTGTTGTATATATTTAAAAAAGAATGTTTCCAATATTCTTAATTCAAACGTGGCATATCAATCAGTCATTAACAATGAGGCTGGCGTAGGGCATTGTGTCCACTTCCGCTGTACAAAATATTAAAAAATTCCATCACACCACCCCGACGCTGAAGCTTATCTGCGAGTGACATATATGCCCTTCAATATGTTAAATGTGGCTTTTTACATTTCAATATTGATATTTATACAGTTATACCCGAGAGTTACATAATAATATAGGTGGGAACAAGCGATAGCCGTGTAAATCGAATTCGCGTTAGTTTGGGTACTACTATTGCTACTACTTTTATACGTATAAAATTTGTCTAATCGGGACCAGACTCCAAATAAAATTATAATTATTTAAAAGATTAATGTTTTATAAAATGTTAGATAATTAAAACAAAAATGAATGAATGAATAAAACAATGTAAGCCAAAGTTTTTTTTGCAGTCGAAGGCTTCATATATTCTAATGTCGTCTGGCGAGTTGAAGGTTTTCTTCTTCTGAATCTCCACGTAGCTTGCCAGTTACTTTTTGGTTTGCTCCGGTTTTTTCGTTTAGTCTCTCAAAAATCTGCTTAGCTTGAAGGCACACTGTTTTGCTCAGGCCAAGTTTTAAATGTTGCTTGATTATCACAGTATAATTGTTTCCATCGGAGCGATAATACCGTGAGGTTTCAAAGATTTTTACAGCTTCCATAATTTTTCTTTACTTTTTATAACCGATGGAACTATTGATTCCGGTAGATCAAATTTCTTTGCTAACTGACAATTTTTTTTCATAGTATTTAGTTTACACTCCACAACCGAACACGACGATGTGGTGAGCATAAATAAAACCCGCGTATCTCCGAATTCATGTAAAACGGGGTATCGTAAGATGTATTACTGTATATTGAAGGCACATTGTTTATACAGCAATGTATATTTTAATTCCCACTTACGTCATCTGTTTTAGAGGAACCAACCACAATAGAAGAGACATAATGATAAATTTAGTGGAGACGTAAGCATAAAGAACTATAAAACTAAACAGAACTGAATAATATTTAAACTAAACTATATGCTATGTTTGCCTGTAAGTGCTTGACACAATAAATTTTTTTAAACGGTTTTATTTAGCTCACCCCGTTTGTTTTATTCTTGGGTCAAATTTACTAATTCAAATTTCACCCTCTTCCTGTCAACCGATTAATCTGAAATTTTGTATACACTTTGGATTTTGGTGACAATACAATAAACTAAATAAATAAAATAAAAAAATAAAAAATAAATATTATATAATATATAATTATATTAAAAACTGTATCTATTTTATTAATTAAATATATATTATATTTATATTATAGAATTGATTTATTTATATAAACTAACTGGCAAGGGACCTTGCAATAATGAAGCACTAAATGAATTAAACAGAATGCGAAATAAAAACTAGAAAATAAAAATAGGTAAAAAAACTTTTTAAGTTAAACGGTTTTATGTTAAACATACATTGCAATGTTTAAGATAAATGTACTAAAAACAAAAAATAATAAAATAGATACAGTCGTGGGAATTATAAACATATGCATAGTCTAGACTAAAATAAAACCGTGGGGCACGTCAATTGTCTCACAAATTATCGACTTAATGTGCGATAGAAGAATCGTTTAATTCGTCGTTAAAATAGGCAGTTGGCCCGCAGACGTCCTGAAATTACTTACTATTTTCTTGCTCATGGAAATTCCCCAATAGTTATACACCCTCCATGTAAATAAAAGGAGATGTTTCAACTAGTTTATCGTTGGACATTCACACTGCTGGCTGGCGAGGAATCGTTTCACTGCTCGTAGTTTGTCTTTAATCGACAAAACATATGATAAAAGTCCCCCTACTCCCGCTCACCACTATGAAACCCTAAAACTTGCTTATAATCGAGCTTGCTAGCTTGTTTCCACATTCTAAGCCCTACTTATCCCCCACGTCCATCGTTGTCGGTTGAACAACTGCCTAATTATAGTGTAACATTACAAAAAAACATTTTAATCAACGATTGTAGACAATTGACGTGCCCTTTCGGTTTTATTTTTAGTCTCAGTCTATGCATATGTTTTATAATTCCCACGACTGTATCTATTTTATTATTTTTTGGTTTTTAGTACATTTATCTTAAACATTGCAATGTATGTTTAACATAAAACCGTTTAACTTAAAAAGTTTTTTTACCTATTTTTATTTTTCTTTTATCAATGTATCAGTGCGCCGAGCGTTGGCAAGCTTTTATAAATAAATAAAAAAAATAAACCATTCTAATGGGCATAGAAGATTTCTTCCATGAAATATATTTACTAAATGATGATACAAAGTACCTAATCAACACGATACGACTCAACTTGAACAATTTTCCCGCTCTGCTGACTCAGAATTGTCACCGGGCTGATTGTACGAACTAATAACGTAAACTTTTCAACAACACTGCGCAATTCTACAGCAAACAGAATGAATGAACGTAAACAAAGTTAGCGTTAAACACGGCTTCGACTTTCTAAAGTCCTTAGAACAAAACAATACGTAATTATATCTTTAAAGAAGTCTTACGAGAATCACACCTCAGTTAATATGAATTGAAGTCGAAACAATGTTTTGACTTTTGAAAGAAAGCCGAATAAAGCATAATTATGTTCTTGGACAAATACGTAATGGCTTTTTAGATGGAAGAACATACCACGTCGCTATGAACAGGTCTTAAAATATGAAAAATTATGGCTAAAGTGCACAGCTGATTAGAAAAATATCCGATTCATATTTTAAATGTTTATTTCTTTGTTAAGATGTTTTTTTTTTTCATGACAAAAAAGTTTTTATCTCCAAGTGCGTTATGATACTGGCCATCTATAAATAGAAAATTCATTAATTAAATGTATAATGGTGTTGTAACCGAGACTGTTTTATATTTTACTTAAGTTTAGTTTTGAAAATAAATTCATTTAGCGTAAATTTTAATTAATTTTGTACTTGTTCTGATGTATGAAAGGATATGAATTTTCGTATATTGTCACTTGGCAAGTAAACCAAACAGGCTTGCATATGGTGCCGTGGTTTGGCATCCGTTAGGCTAAGGAAAGCGCTTCCATTTTAAAAATACTTTTTGCTGAATAGACGCACAGTATTTCTCTGTAAACCTATTTTGTAAGCATTTCATAAACTTTAAAACAATTTAATTTTTAATGGATTAAATGCAGACTGTAGTCCCAAATTACATAGTAGTGTAAGTTTAATATTAAATTATTTATTTGTATATGTATATATAAAGGTGATTCAATTGGTTACCATTGAAATATCTTTCAGTAGAAAAGATCTAGTATTATGTTCATGCTATTTAGAATATAATATATAATTAGAACAAGGAATAGATAAATTAATAATGGACAAATTATACGAGTATAAGAAAAATTTATAAACAAAATTGTATGAATTATTTTATTAAGGTAAATGATTTTTAAGTACATAATTTACAATTCAGTTTATACATTTCTTAAGGAAATTAAAGGGATATTTATGTTATTTGTGTATATTAATATTATTTATTAGAAATCCTACTTAGACTCAAACTGGAACAATATTTTGACGACCGTCTAAAACGTAGAAAAAAGTCGTTGACATTTTAAAAAGCGGAAAAACATAATCGTATCATATACATTCTTTATATTTGCAGTATCATAACAGCACACGAAAGCATAATGTAGCACTTTATCTAATTCTCTACAAACGAAGTCGTGAGCTCGCCCTTCTAGACTTTGTCTGTTCTTATTGACTAATCTTTTAAATTCGTCGTACACACTCCTGTTAGAGCAATATTTTATTCTTTTTCGTTCAGGGGCATACGCAGCTAAGGCTTTCAGACATTCAGGTACTTTTTTCCGATACATAGCCTTCGGTAAACGAGACCGCTACTTATCTACCGCGGACAGGATATTCAATTTTGCGAGTGGTTTTTTGTATTTGTGGGGAAACTGACAATAGACATAATGGCTTTGCTTTTGAAAAGTTTTAGCGTTTTTCGTCTTTTTATTGCGTTGTGAAATACCTTTGTGTTCTCCCCTCATGCCACATTTATGGCACTTTCAATTACTAAATGTAAACGTAAGTTTGCGAGATGTTTTAATGGAGTCTGTTTACACGAGGGTGAAATGACAAATATATTTGTGTGAGTAATGGAATTGTGGTATTTTTATTGATTTTTATGAAACATTAAAAGCCAAATAACATTCTTAGTACAGCTATCCAAAAATTTGCCTTATAAACTTTTATATGCTCGGCCTGAGACAGATTTCTGTAACTGATCATTTTCTTATTAGACAAGTAAGTGACCAGCTTTCGGTACCTGACAGACGTCATCAAACTTTTGGATCGCAGACATACCATTACACTAAAAGCGATACGAACAATTCAGTAATATTTATATAACAAATGAATACATCGTCTCTTTAAAATGTCTAAAGTACCACAGTTGCATCTCACATCATGTATACTTTGGAATATAAAAAACATTTTTTTTTTTAATATTATCGACACGAACAAAACGGAATGTTGAATCGGAATTCATTCATTTCATTGACCTGAAATATTTGATGTAAGGGATTCTAAACGAAGAAAAACATATTGTGCCAATAGTTTTTAACTAGATTAATATGGTATGGAGCACAGTTTTTTATCATAAATAAATCTTGAAACAGATATATTATATTAAATAAAACAAAACCAAACTCTGTTCTCATAATAAATGACTGGCTATCTACTTCAGATTGCTAGTTAGTTTTTTGAGTTCCTAGCAGTTTAGTAGGACATGTCACTTTGTTTCGTCTGTTTATGTTTTGCTAAAACAAATAGATGCCGGCTTTTTGTTTCTTCCAATCCGAAACAAATAGCGGTTCGCCAAGAATTATACTAAGGACGCCACGAATAAACGCAGTACGTAATCCCAATGTTTACTTTAAATAAAAACTACATACATCAAATTTATGTTAAGTACATAAAACAATTAATAAACTTAATTTAGGCATGGTCCCAGACATCGTTGCTCGGATTGAAAATTAGAATTATAAGAAAAAATATCTAATTTTAAATGCTATGTTAGTTCAAAGTAGATTACAACAGTAAAGAAAGTTATCCAGAGCCTTTTCGGGGGGGGGGGGGCCGGGGGGGGGGAGAAAAGGGGGGGGCCCCCCCCCCCCCCCCCCCCCCCCCGCGGGGGGGTGTTTTTTTTTTTTTTTCCCCCCCTTTTTTAAAAAAAAAAAAAATTGGGTGTGGGGTGGGGGGGGTGGGGGTTTTTTTAAATAAATAAATAAATAAAGAGACTATTAAAGTACTTAAGACCCGCTGTCATGCGTTTCATTTCAACAACAAATAAGCGGCTTATAGCGAGTTTCATATTCTTTTCATAATGAATAGAGTGAATATCCTTTATAAAATTTTAAGATATTGTTATGTGTGGAAAAACAGAAAATGTTTGATGCAGTATTTGCTATATACAACTAACTAAATTTAAATGAATCTTCTGTTACTGACCTAACTTCTGGAATGACGTGGAATAAGTGATACATGTATCTTATGTTCCATAATAAACATATTTTATTTTTATTTAACATTGAATTTATTACTTTATTCTTTTCGATTGCTTTTTAACAGTTGTGGTCAGAGTTAGTAACGAGTTAATTAAATAGTGTAATACATTCAAAGGAAATTTTCGTATTTTTGTTTTACTGAAGATGTGGTTTAGGTGACGAGGTTGGACGTAGAAGCACAAGATAGTTTGTGATGGCGAAAGATACTTGCGGAGGCTAAGGCCCATATGGGGCTGTACAGCTATTGATGATGAACATGCAGCTTTTAATGTCTGTACCCACGTTTCAATATTCTTTATATGGTCGTGTGTTGCCTACCTATCTTTTATATTTTAACAAATTCAATGGTGTGGCCACCTACAAGACTCAGTTGGTAAATCAAATTAATTGTAGCGGACCGGGGTGTGACTTCCGGTGAACCAATTTGTTATGGGTTGAAAGACGAAAGCTGCTTGGGTATCAGTAATAATGATATAAAAATACCAATTTGGAGTATTACGGATATTTGGACAGTCATAGTTCAATGGTTGATGTAATTATCTTAAACTGCAAAAGTTTTGTTACATAAGATATACGCGGAAAGTATTTAATTTATGACATAACAAAAACATAACATGAAACAAAATTTATGTTTAATTCATCCTAAACTTCGCTGAGCTATAAACCATTTTACTCACAGCAATATTATATTATTTTTATTAACAGCTGCGATCATTATGAGCCAGCTCTTTGAAAACTTTTAATAATCCACGTTTTCTGGGTCACTCAAGTTCTTCTTTGCACTTTTTCCAATATATATTCTATCGCATCGAGTAACTATATTTGCGGCTATATTTTGCGTACTTTGTTTAATTAACTTCTACGTTTTCTAACTTTATAGTTTCATGTCCTATACTTTCGTATTTTTGTTTTACTATACTTGTATAAATAATAATAATCCAGTGGCGCTACAATCTTAAATGGGTTTGGTCTCAGATTGGAAAAATAAATTCCGGTTCTTTGATCATGTTGAAAGATACATAGACAAGTGGGTGATCAGATTTTTGACGCATGTCAACGATTTTTGGATGTGACATGCCGGTTTCCTCACGATGTTTTCCTTCTTCGTTCGAGCAAATGTTAAATGCACATAGACAGAAATTCAATTGATGCACAGCCGATGATCGAACCTAAGGGATGAGAGTCGAAAGTTGTAGACACTCAGCACTTTTTTAAACCTGCCCTGAAAAGGTGGGAGCTTGTAGTTTATTGTTTATCAGAATGCCATATCATAAAATGACTACTTCACGACTGAATTGAGAGCGACCGCCGATGCAAAAACCGCTGTGTGAGTTCGAAAAGTGAGTTACAGAATCGCAGGGCAGTACGTTACAAAATTAAATTAGTATGAGATTACTTTAGATAAATTATATGTTTTTTTTATCACAAAAATAATAAACATTGCAAATTTGCTAAATAGAGGTGGAAATGCATGACCGCATCTCTCGCACCAAAGAACACATTACAGACTCACTCTAGACACTACAATTTAACCACTACAAATTTAAATTTTTGTTCAATTTCAAGTATGAATAATTTATTAATTTAATTACATAACAATAACTAAACATAAAAGTATGGTCACCATAGTAACATTATGTGGATTTGTTAATAATGCAGGTAAAGCCGCCTAATTCTTTCTTTTAAACGCGTAATAAAAGAGAATTCGTCGGTTTACTGGCAACACCTTTATATATTAAGAAGAGGATTACGTAACAAACCGAACAACTCGCTTTTAAAATTTGAACTACGTGCCGAATCGAAATATACCGGTAGCTACGTTTCCTATTGTTTAATATACATAGTAAAATTTTCACAAACGTACAATGAGATCTGACTGAAAAGACATAGTATCTTTGAACAGAAAGCACTAGAAAGAACTGAGACAGATAGATGGACATTATTTAAACGAAGGTATTATTAAAATGGCTTAGTTTTAAAACAACGAAAATTGTAATTACTAATTAACTTTAATTAAGGGTTATACGTAATTTTAAAAGAATAAAAACTATCAATGTTGTTATAAGAGACAATTCTTTAAGGAGGGTTATTTCTTTGTATTGTGCGTTATTATTAGTTTACATACAAATAAAACTGAAGAGTGGCACGAAAACAGAAAAATTCGCTATTACGTGAAATATCAGATTTTTGCGTATGAAATAGAACCATTATTTATTTTCTGATATTTTCCAAACCAATCTTCGTCTCATATATACGGTATTAACCAAAAAATTTCCAACAGCACAGCAGAAAATCCGGAAAGTTTAGTGCTATAAATTATAGCTTAAACATTTGTTACTAGCGTATTTTAAAAGAACAAACTCAAACAATTCTCAGTAGAATAAATATATGATACAACCTTTAGTATTCGGAAATCCCTTAAGCTGTACTGCCATTGTAAGCCTTCGCAAGACATTTCAACCTTAGACATGTGAACCACTACTACCATTTCTTAGAATGAGCGAGATGACAACAAATATTGTATTTAATTTGTATTATGATGATTTTATATTTCTACCTACCTACCTACCTCCTTAATATACCTGTACATTATAAATAAAATACAATAATTCAAAATAAAGATAGTTCCGATCTACGAGTACCCTTGACAACCAGCTGTCTGTTTAGGTCTTTCTTGGTTTTTCTTTTGTATTTATTTGAGATGGTATATTTTGTATACCATCTCAAAATAAAATATACCATCTCTAAATTTAAAAGTATGTTAACTCATCACATTAATATTACTTTATTTTGAAAATAATCTTTTACTTTGATTTTTAGTTTGGCAATCATGTCGTACTGTTCGTGTGGTAACGTTTACCTGTTTTTAAATGGCATGACACCACAGGAGCTTGTGACAAACATTTTCGACAGGCGTGAAACAATAACACCAAACGAATTTGAATAAAAATGGTCACGTGACAAAGAGTGAGCTAATGTATACATCTGGGGGACTTTTTTAATTCTTCAATATACGTGTACGATTGGGACGCGTTAATCGTAGGGGTAACGTCAAAAACAGACGCGAGCTAATTGTGCGGATAAAAAGTCTACGCGCAGTCGGACAAGCGGCAAAATGTGGCCAAGTGGATCGCCTTTGATGTATCGCATACGGTTTTGAAGTTTTGTCCCTTTTGGTTTTTATATAGCTTCACGTATTTTACCTAAGGGGATGAGGTTTTTATGTGCCTTTTTATTCTTATCTAGAGCAGTGTTGGCCTAGTGGCTTCAGCTTGCGACTCTCATACCTGAGTTCGTAGGTTCGATCCCCGGCTGTGCACCAATGGACTTTCTTTCTATGTGCGCATTTAACATTTGCTCGAACGGTGAAGGAAAACATCGTGTGGAAACCGACATGTCTTAGACCCAAAAAGTCGACGTCGTGTGTCAAGCACTGGAGGCTGATCACCTACTTGCCTATTAGATTTAAATGATCATGAAACAGATTTAGAAATCTGAGGCCAAGACCTAAAGAGGTTGTAGCGCCACGGATTTATATTTTTATTTTATATCGTTTCGCCCTATAAAATCAATCCAAGTGTATATATGCATATATAATTTTTATATGCTAATTACTTATCAAATTTGTTTTGCTCAATAATTTCCTTAAACAAATATAACCTCTACAAATGCACTTTAAAGTAATAACAATATTTTGAACAACAACGTAATAAACTTGTTGCTTTAAGTTTCTTCTGATGATTTAAAAATTATTAATCAACATTTTAAACTGTTTTATATCTGTACGAAATACGTAAAAATAAATCTAAAATAAGCGAAATATACAATTAAATATCCTAGTTTAATGTTTTGTACCTATGTACATTTCATGTCGAAATACGAATGCACTAGCATTTTACGGTAAAAACCTTATATTTTCTTCTATTTCTTGAAAAGAGGAAAAATTTAGTTCTTGACTCCACACCACATAACTACGCGCTCAAGATCTCATGCATTTTTAAGTAGGCCTAAGCCTTTTTACAAGTGGGAATAAGAGACTTAAATATGCGACTGAAGAGCGTTCGGCCGTGGCACTGCAATATGAAAGGGGATTTTTGTTCAGGCATAAAATAGTAAGATAGACCTCTAACGTCTTAAAATTAGAAAAAAAGTACCAATTTGAATGTTTCGCGAGTTGTTTAATTTTTATATGTTCGTATTGCTATGTTTGAAGCATAGGAAACGATTTAGATTTGATACTTGTTGTATATGTTTTTAAAGAACAAGCAAACGGGCAGGAGGTTCAGCTGATGTTAAGTGATACGCCCCATTGACAATCAAACTGTCAGAGGGCTTGCGAGTACGTCAACTGCCTTTTAAGCATGTTGCACGCTGTTCTCTAAGGACTCTAAGTGGAATTGTTCCATGTCCATTGTAAAACCTATAATTAATGTATAATATTGTGTCGTCGCAAACAGGGCCAAGAACTGTTTGCGCCGACGGTGTTTGGCGTATTCGCTAGAATAAAGATCAATTCATAAAATGGAACAGGCTCAAGTTGTTGGGACACGTGCACCGAATGGTTGACGACAGATCCCCAGGGTCCTTACTGAACTCACAATCTGGTGGCGAGAGTGAACCCAGTAGATCGAGGCTGCGTTGGTGGGATGGAGTTGTCAAGGACCTCGAAACAATACGGGTTCGAAGTTGGACGTAGCACGAAAAAGATTACGATGGCGAAATATATTAATAAATAATGGAGGTAAATATGCCTATAATAGAGGCTAACGCCCGCAAGGGGCTGTACAGCCATTGATGATAATGATAATATTATGTAATACTTCAGTTGTTTTTCTTCAATTAAATTGTCTTCAGTTTCTAGTTCATTTTATCACAGACCCACACAACGAATTCGGCATCGCACAATTAAGCCGCCAACAATAGCACGCCTTTATCTATGATATTGGTGTTTTACCGCGCCCCTTTCTACGCGGGATTCTGTCTAAGCTGCCTTGAGCAGATATCGACGACCAGAATAAATTGATCCGTTGCGTGATACAATATTGCTTAGTTGTTGTTATATTTCAGCTACCTCCTTTAATAACCGCAACATTATATTATTTGATACATGATAAAAAATCTTATGGAATATATAAGTATTTGTGTCCTGAAAATGTCCAGCTAAAAACAAGAGCACTTATCTGTGTACCACACCAACATTCTGTATTTGTTTCTTCACTATGATCTGCGTTACTCTCAATAATGAGTTTTTGTTTCGCGCAATCCCAAGGTTGTGGCGCCAGAGCTACGGATCTCAATAACCATAGATAACTACAGTGAACTTGCAAACAAAAGAGGATCGCTATCGCTGTCGCCATTGGAAGCCTACGAGTACCGTCAATTATAGTAAGTAGTGACTTGAGTCAACGATCGATTTTAATTTTCGTAACTAATTATACTAAAAAATCTAAAAAATGTACAAAAAACCTTTTTAATGTTATCTAATTTTGGCCTTATATAAATTATTTTATATAAGTACTGTACAACTATACAGTGCTAAAATTTAAAACAAAATGGGCCGCGTTTTAACAAAGAAATTACATCCTAGGCTCCTTAATTAAGCTTGACATAGAGAACGTCAGTGTGAATAATAAAACAATAAGTGCCTTTAATAAAATTTCTACAAATTATCTGCGAAATATATATTTCCAACGTAGATATTATTCCTCCCTACATATAATTAGACACGAGAGTTCATATTAAATTGGACGTTCTCCCCGTAGCACCCTAGCTACATATATACACTAATTGTTTCCGAGCCCTGTATAATATTTGTATCATGGGGATCAAAGACATGTCAGGTGAAATGAGGGGATTTTTTTGTTTGAAGGGTAATTTTATTTATGCTATTTTTCCATATTGCTGCAATCCATTTAATATAATGTTTCTTTTTTAATAACAGTCTTTGTCTTTATAATTTATTTGAACGGTGTTGGCCTATGCTTAGGCGTAAAACTCTGCTCCCTGATGTTGTATGTTGTGTACACACTGCACTGCGGCGTGCCTCAAACAAAAAAGTCGACTGCGTGTCAACACAGAAAGATGACCACATACTTGCCTATTAGTGACAATAAATGATCACGAAATAGATACAGCAATTTTAGGCCCAGACGGAAGAAGTTGTAATTCTCTTTTTATTGTAATGCGTGGAGTAGGCTTCTTTTACAACAAATATTCATACATAAACCTTTGATAATTATTTGTTTCATGTAGTTGAATACATGAAATCGTCAATAGCAAGTCTCGATAAATTTGTGTTTAACCATTTAATCTTTCATTCGCGAAAATCAAAATTAACTTACTTAACCAATAATCAAATAGTTCAATGTTTAATATAATCAGTAATATGGAGATAATTAAAAAGTTTTTCTTTGAAAACGATTTACAATAAAACAACATTTTAACTATACCAATATACGTACATATCAAATTAGGTTTTCGTTAACGCCCGAACCCAAAAACCTATCTCAATCCAAAATCCACCATCGGAAATTAATATTTTAATCCAAATTTTTTAAAAAGGGGCGCAAAAAAACAAACCCCGGGGGGGAAACCCCCTTTCGGGAAAAAACCCCCCCGGGGGGGGGGGGGGGGGGGTTGGGGGTTTTTTTTTTTTTGGAAAAAGGGGGGGGGGGGGGCCCTTTTTTTTAAAAAAAATTTTTTTTTTTTTTTTTTTCCCCCCCCCTTTTTTTTTTAAAAAAAAAAAATTTTTTTTTTTTTTTTTTAAAAAAAATATTTTTTTTTTTTTTTTTTTTTTTTTTTTTTTTTTTTTTTTTTTTTTTTTTTTTTTTAAAAAAAAAAAAAAAAAAAGAAAAAGAAAAGAAAAAAAAAACCTTTCCCCCCCCCCCACAAAAAAGGGGGGGGGGGGGGGGGGGGGGGGGGGGGGGGGGGGGGGGGGCCCCCCCCCCCCCCCCGGCCCCCCTTGTTTTTTTTTTTGGGGTGGGGGGGTTTTATTGGGTTCGGGCGTAAATGAACGCGTTAAACGTGAGGGTTTTTCCTGTAAGATTCACGCATAAACACGCAGTTTTATATTACGACAATTGTTAAATTCCAGCTAATTTATATCAGACACCACAATACAATTAAAATGCAAATTGAATACCTAAGTTTCCGGAGTTCCGAAATGTGAAGCATGTTTAAATGCAATTTGCAAATACGCATAACTTGGGATTAATGCGATGCAGTAAGATCGCTTTTGTTTTGAAATCAAGTCATTCAAATTCTCTAGTACAACGCACGTGATTGTCTTTTATAAAAACCAAGATTAATAATAAGTCTTCCCTATGCCTATATACCGCTAGCAAGAAAGACCCTATTAAAAACATTATGAAAGTAAGCGTATATAATTTTAGGTCTCCAAAGCACCAGCTGAAAGTTCTTTGAAAATGATGACGCAGTGAACGTGTTAAAATAGTTGTCGGATGAACATATATAAAAATGGAGCGTCAGAATTTACGTGAAGTTGACTAATTATTTTTAGACCCTTAAAGCGTCTGTCAAGCAATATGGCCGACGGAAAGTGTCTGGGAGTATTGACAATTTATTTTTAACTATACACTCGAAAACATATATAAAAATCAGCCATGAGAATTTACGTGAAGTATGTAATGTTTTTGTGTACCTTGATTACCTGATACCTGGAAATTGGCCGTTTGACCAAGCTAGCAGGTAGGCATACGATCATAGTACATACTAACACTACCCAATCGTCCACATTTCATCCGTCAGAAAATACGTGACGTCTGGCGGCCCTGGGATCTTGCTCTATAAGTACAAATATTAATTTTAAAATATTTTCATTAAAAGTGCTAAACAAAAGTAGCTTTAATTATTTTAGGCAAACTGTTACTTCAAGTTACTAAAAACTGTTAAATAGCGTAGGGTTGAGAATTAAAATTAAAACGAAAGTAAAAAATATGAAATTTATTTCAATATAACTTAGGTAAACTAATGTATAACAACAATAAGAACATAGGAAGTAAGTAAATAGTCATTAATTCTAATTAAATGCAGAGGGAACATCGACAAGTTTCAATTGATTGTGACTCGTCAGCATTTCTAGGCCAATCGCACATACGCGATACTCATGTTTAACCAATTACAATCAAACAGCCATCGTTCGTCTTTCAAAGCACTTATATTCTCACACCCATAGATGCGCAACTAACTTTTCACAAATCTAATTTTCTTTATTGAAAAGTGATCACAATATCTTTATGTAAATTGGGAACAAAGTAGGATCGAATCCTTGATTATCGTGTTACACAAACGTTATCCTTTAAGCTTACCACAAATAGAATTGGCGGATATGGGAACTATTAGGCCTAGCGCTCACTCGCAGATAAATGCGAGAAAACGGCTTTTCAGAAGCGGTTACACAACCGTTCAAGCTTACTTAGATCTGTTTGAAAGCTCACGTCGACGCTTTCAGTTAAAATATTTGCTGAAATGAAACGGGATAGAAACTGTTTTTATCTTTATTACTTATATATCTCAATTTAAACTGAAACATTTTTCTTTCATCATTTTCTACGATATTTTAGGCAAGTAGATACATCCTTCTATTCCTGCCTAACCTCAACAATTATTGTTGCAATTAATCAAACGCAAAGGCTTTAAGTACATTGTCAACCACGAAAAACGTCTTTACTTTAAGAAGGAATATTGTAATTTTAAACAGACTAGATAATAACTTTGAATGATTTGGAAAAAATATATTTAATTTTATTGAGTGTCAGATAAATATAACAACGTATAGCCACGAACGCTTAGGGTTTTATTAAAAGCACATTTATGACCGTTAAATAAAACTTATATAACCTAAATCTAATATATAAAATTCTCGTGTCGCGGTGTTTGTGGTTAAACTCCTCCGAAACGGCTTGACCGATTCTCATGAAATTTTGTGTGCATATTGGGTATAACTGAGAATCGGACAACATCTATTTTTCATCCTCCTAAATGTTAAGGGTAGTCCACCCCTAATTTTTTTTTTTAATTTTTAGATAAAAAAATATATTTTTATTTTTTTATGATACAGCATTAAAAATACATACAACCCCTAATTTTCACCCCTCAACGATCAACCCCTATTTTATATTATAAATGATAAACATGGCAAAACTATGTTTGCCGGATCAGCTAGTTTTTGTATAAATTGCTTAAAATAATTCGTAAATGTTAAAATTATATCACGTCTTTCATCAATATAAAAGACTCATAATTCGTTTTATCAAACCAATCTACGAGCACGTAGCATTTTCTACGTGGTCGTTGGAAATAACCTGCGAATCTGTCGTAACCACTGTTATTATTAGAATCAGTATGTACAGGCCCCTAACTAATGTTTAACGCTCGGTTAGGTTTAATGTAACGATATCACCTATCAGAACTACTATTCTAAATAGCTACCAATGCTAAAGATTACTGCTTCAATCGCAGAATCCTATTCAAAGTTAATTGAATAGTCAAGTTTAACTTCTCTTTAAGCTAGTTTATTATTGCGTAGTATTAATTCCAAATGCTGCTTTTGATTTAAAACAAATACATTTGGTGAATCGACCGGACAACGTTTGGCAACCAGGTTATGGAATATTAGTAATATATAACTATACTTATTTCTTTTTAATTTAGAACTCAGTTCAACAATTTCTTTAATTACTTTAAACATAACTAAAAGCGGTTTCTATGGTAAAAATCGTTTAAGACACAGAAGTGTTTTTAATCTTCAATATGCACTTGTTGGTGGTAATCTATTTTTCTTTGTATCTTTACTTTAAAGAAATATGTGTGGTGAACCGATTATCATGATCATGACATCGTATCAAGTTAATAAAACTATGTCTGTTATACAGATCATATTTTTCCATGGTCATAATAAAAGGGATAGTATATATTATTATTATAATAATCTTCTACATAAATAAAAGCAAAATGCTGTTATGATCAAAGTCTAATACGGTATTTTTTTACGTAGTTCAATACGAGTAATAAACCAAAAACCAACTTAGATTTATAACCAAAAACTAAATGTATATTAATATATTCTAATTTTGTAATTGCCAACAACTAAACAACTTAAAAGAAAGAAAAATAATTATTAAACAGAGTACAGAGACTTACATAAATA
Source organism: Pieris macdunnoughi (assembly GCA_905332375.1). Lineage (NCBI taxonomy): Eukaryota > Metazoa > Arthropoda > Insecta > Lepidoptera > Pieridae > Pieris > Pieris macdunnoughi. Next base: position 843,778 of record CAJOBZ010000016.1, read on the forward strand.
CTACTGTATACTGTAAAATAGTACTAAACGACAAATATCCTATATAAGGAATAACATATACATACGATATAAGCAACTTCGTGTATTCGTATAATATAAGAAGTAGCAAAAAGATTTCCAGCATAAATTTCCAAATTCGATAAACTTAGTAAAATCATACCAATGAACTGGTATAAATCGCCCTGAGCTAAAGCAATTTCCAATCTGGACTTATGCTGTCCAGTGAAGCAAATACAGCCCGCCAATTAGTCTCACTCAGTCCAAAACCATATTTCGTTTATTTGTAAACAACTATCGAATATTGAGATACCACTAAATTTGCTGAAGATAATTACTTTACTACTGTATACGAGTATTATACTATTATCACAATATCAGTTATTATTGCTGAATGTTACTGTTACAATGGTATTGTATTAACTGATGTGAGACTGATCTAAAATTATCGTGATTCATGTGCTCTTTTTCTTTTTCAAGAGTCCTTTTAATAGTTTAGTTTTTTTGTTCCTATTTTAGTTTTGTCTAAATAACTATATGTATTACGTATTTTTGCACTTCTCGCTTAACTTATCTAATTTAAATTTTCTTAACAGTGGTTGCCTGAAAGATATCGCTCGAAAGCTATAGGGTCGCCAGTTGCCCCCCTTTGCATTTCATTATGTCAATTGTCTTATGTTTGTGCAACGAAGTGTTATTAAATAAATTAATTAATTAATCGTGCGACACCAACACAGCAAGGTACAACGTTAAAGAAAATGTTTAGAAAAATTACACTTTTTATAGTGAAGTATATCACATAGTTGACCGAAAAAATGTATTCAAATAGCCGTCTGATACAAATTTGACTCCTTTATATGACTGAAAATATAAAATTTTTATATTAATTTACAGATTAAGGTATTGAAAATCCATAGTAATATTGTTTAATACTTTTTCTGTGACTTATCCACTCTTATGACTTAATACTAAAACAGTAGTAGTAAAACAAAGCGGCGTTAACGTCGAAAACACGCATCGCCGAAGACAAGGGTTTCCCAAACAAAAGCGCAACCACAAAAGGTGAACGCATCGTTAGTTGCACAAGATTTATCAGAAACTCCGCACCATAAGTTATAGCTCATCCCCCTGTCCCAAACATGTGTGATCCAGCTCTAAAATGCTGCTAAATCTTTGGTAACTTTGGTAAATTAGTTTTACGTCACTTAACGTTAACGCGCTATTAAAGTAATTACTCCTTTAAATAAAACTACTTCGACGGATATAAAAGCGAATTGATTACATTATTTACATAACTCAAAGTATCTTACGCGTTACGGCAATCTTAGTCAGTGAGAAACAGCCATGTCAAGTTGACAGATAACTATTTGGTATTACGATTTGTGTATTATATTTATGTGAGTGTCCATGAGCGGTATCACTTAACATCAGATGAGTCTCATACCCCTTTGCCCCCTGTTAAATAAATAAAAATATAATGTTCTCATTTTAACGCCAATGCCGCAAAATCGGTAATACTATCCTTATATTTTTTGCTAGTTTTACTCCTGATATGTTTACTAATTTACGATATAAAAGCTCATTTCTTCACAAAGAATATAATCTAACATCGTTTATCGTCATTTAATATCTGCTCCATGTATTATGCGCTAAAAGGAAGACCTGACATAAAATCATGTTATTTCCCACGAGAAGAATTCTTCAAGAAACTTAACTGAACATTTCTTCTTGAGAAATAAAATAAGTCATTTAATCCATCCACCCATTACGTTATATTAAAGCTATCTGCAAAATATAACTGAAATATGTAACAGAGTTGGCAGACAATGCAGGAGACAGTGAAATGGCGGCATTTTGCAGAGGCGTGCCGTCAACGCCACGTGGCCTGCAGTCTTTATTAGCGCGGTTTCAACAAATAACCAGCTTTGCCCGTTTTCGCTCAAAGCTCCACTACTCTAGCTCACATTTATTCCTTTGATAAATTTATATTTAAAAATAACACTCTCTCAGACTCTTTAAACACCAATATATTTGATCATTTAGAAAGATAATTAGCTGAATCTTGCAAAGACGAGAAAGAGATTGTATTTCAAATATTTACCAATTGATATATCTTTTTGTTTTTGTCGGTGTTTTAGCAACAAGATTCAGAATAATAGTTTTAGGGAAACAAACAATAAACACCGAATAAATCAAACTACAATAACTGGTAATTTAATACCAAGAAACAAAAAAATATTAATTCTTAAAAATAAAACAGTGCGTTTATTAGTAGTCATAACAATCTAATATAAAGTATTTACAAGTTTTTTAACCTACATAAAAATAATTAAAAATTAAAACACATTTAAAAAGTTAAGTCCTTGTAGCAGTGTACCTTTTACGCTGGCAGCATTTCTCGCTGTATTGCGATACTTATTGGTTGAGCGTGAAAAGCACCAGCTCTGGGGTCACCGGTACTATCTACCAGGTGCCAACTTAAATCTTTAATTAGCGCCTGTGCCCAAGAGTCTCTACTCCAGAGGGAACAAAATCGAAGTAATTAAGTTAAGTAGTGTTTTTAATTTGTAATGTACTTTGTTTTTAATTTAAGAACCCAGACAGCGGATACTTTACCATAATGCCATCACATAATCAAATAGAAGTTGTCGAGTAGTTTTAACCGAGTTCTAAGAGTAGGGGGCAGACTACGTGCGTCAGATTGTGATGCAGGCTTACGAGTAGGTGGGCAATTTGCACGGCTCCCGATGGTTATAAAAGTTAGCTAATTCCCAGTGACAAGCTATGTCATTCATTTTCACTGGAAAATTAATATGCTAACGTAATATTGGACTGTGACTTGTGACTGTGAGTTTCAGAACTAAAAGAGAAACTGACTTTTGTATAATATCTTTTGTGGTCATTATACAGTATAATGGCCAATTATTCCGTGTTTTAATCATTCATAGTATCTATATGTAAATAAAATAAATAAATCAGTGGCGCTACAGCCTATTTAGGTCTGGGCCTCAGATTTCTGTATCAGAATCCTGTTCCTGACACACGCAGTCAAGTTTTTTGGGGTTTGCCTTTGCAAGCCGTTTTCCTTACAATGTTTTCCTTCACCCTTCGAGCGAATGTTAAATGCGTACATAGAAAGAAAGTCCATTAGTACACGGGATCGAACCTACGAACTCAGGGATGAGAATCGCACGCTGAATCCACTAGGCCAACACTGCTCTAGTGCTTACCTTACGAATATTTAGGTTCAGTTTTTTTACTGAATGGGTAAGTTAACATAGAAAAGGAAATTCAGACGTTGAAATGCTCTCAGAAAACGAAGACACTTTTATTATTATGTCTACCGACTTAACAAGCGATTTATCAGACTCAAAGAAGTTATAACAGAAATTTACTAAAGATATTGTACACAAGTTTTCCCTAATGACATCTCGAGCTTTCTAACTACAATTAGGGTACAAATTTAGTACATTCTCCAAACGGAATATTTAAACAAAATAATTGTGCTGTTTCAGTTTATAGCAGCTACAAAGAGGTTTTATTACTTAGTAATTTACCGTAAACATTATTATTATAATAAACATATATTAAGAAACGAAAGACTAGGAAAAAGGGAGTCTAATAAAAGTAGTTTAAAGTAAAAAATATATATTCGTCTACAATCTATGTATTAAAAACATAAATACAACTTTGTTTTTTCGATGAAGTACATCAAAATACTCTGATAAATTTATGTAGATGATAGAATATAATATATGTATATTATAAAATGATATTACAAAATATATAACACAACATACTACCAACTTACTAGCGACGAATTAAATTTGATAAAGGCGTTCCACCCTCTTTATTCTATCCGCTATTCCCTTATGGTATTTATGCTCATTATTAGCAGCTTGATGAAAGATAAAAAATTGCATTCTGTAAAGAAGATAAAACTTTGTTTCTTGCAAATACTACGATCTAAAAATAGCCGTCAGTCAATACTTGGTGGAACACCCAGTTTGAATAGCTATTGAATAAGTTTTCTATACGAAAATTATTATTGACATTCACATATTTACAGTCGATACTTTCATATTTCTGCATTAAAATAAATAAATTCCGGAAAAAGATCGTCGTTTGTCGACTCAACTTTCTCGTATTGAAAAAATAATTTCGAAACCTGCTTGAAATATTCATACCAATATTGGCGAACTTTTAGCAAATAGAAGACTGATACTTTAGAACTTAGCATGGTAAACAAGTTAACTTCTTCAAAAGAACTCAAATTAATCACGAACATTGCCTAAGAGATAAGAACTAAAATTACTTATTCTATCCAGCCTTAACTTTTCATACGATAATTTCAACCTTATCGCATTTTCATAAGACGTATATTCATGTAAATCTTTAAGTAAACAATTTAGTCCATACATTCGTATGCCACATATCTAATTTAGAAGTTGCGAACAAACATATCAATCAAGATAATGAGTGGAATAATTTCTTGGGAACATTACGCAAAATGCTTATACACACAGTATTAAAATCCGTCATATTAATACAGTGTAGACGCTTTATAAAGAATTTCAAGGGATTTGTTTTCGTTATAGAGGTTTCGTTATATGGAGGGAAGATAAAAAAACAATTACAATAATTTCTAATTTTATTACTTTGTAGTTAACTTTGCCTGACGTAATACACGATAGGCGACGATAGTGCGTTTAGTATCTGAGACCAAATTTTCCTACAGGCAATGTAATCTAAGAATAATGGCACATGCAATTAACAATAACAAAGGCGAGACGGCTATTTATGACCTCAGGTGTCTTACTTAGAAATTTCGGCACCTCAATAGGTTAGGTTTGTAGCTGATTATAAAAAAATACACTTAAGTATGTTGTTGATGTCTAAATATGAAAATATTTCTTCGTAATAGAGAATGGCTGTTGCGTTATAAAGAATTATGTAATGTATGGATTTCGTGTTACACCAAAGAAACTTATTTCATTCTTACGTTATAAAGAGTTTTGCGTTATAACGAATTAGGTTATAAAGAATTTACACTGTATGTACATTGTACATAGTTTTCATACTACGTCAAGTGGACTAAGAAGAGCTATACTAATTATAAAATAGTAACGATTTGTTTTCAAATCAAGCAACATGTAACGTACTTAGTTACGAAGCAAAAGCCAAAATAAGAAAGGAAACAATAAAGCATTTACAAATTATTTCCCAACCAACCATTTTACCAGGTTCGTAATTATTAATGACTGTCGTTCCAGTATTATTCAAATTATTTAAGAGTATCCTTCGACTTCAAAAATTCTGAATCGTTGACGACCAGTCACTCGCTGAGTGGCTTGATCCCTTGGAGAGATGTAGGCCTAGAGGGGGTCTCTTTCATCGAATTTATCATGGAGAATGTTTATAGGAGTTGTTCGGATTAATACTTGTAGTTAATCATCGTTCCACAACTGAGCGTTTTAAGGCAGTTTTTGCCGCACAACACCGCCATGTGGAACCAGCTACCCACTGAAGTATTTCCGAACCAATTCGACTTAGGCTCAAGAAAGGAGCGTACCAAAAGGCGGCAACGCACTTGCGAGCCTTCTAGAAGTGTGAGTGTCAATGGGCGGCTGTATCAGTTAACAGCAGGGAAGCCTTTTTATGCATAAAAGTCGTGAAATGAATGCTACATTCAAAAATCTAACGAAGATAACGTTACAACAATAAAAATAATCAAATTTTTAAATATAAAGGGAATTTATAAAAATATAGAAACCTAAAAATCAGTTTGCGAACTAGCCTCAATTAAACGAATGAGGAATCAAATGGAATTGGTGGGATTTAGAAGGCATCGATAAAGCATCGGTCGTTTTGCAAGACTAAACGATCACGTATTTTAGTCCGGATTAGAAACTCCTATAAATCTACATGTATCTATTGCAATCGACCGCAGTTTTACTTAACAACCCTTGTTTATGTGTAGGCAATCACTATACGGACTGTACGGACAGCTGAGTGATAAATTCTCAAACGCGCTTTATTGTTTTTTTTATATTGATATTAATTTAAAACTTTAAAAATAACTGGTGTGTGTCTAATAAAACTCATTATTAATCTGATAAGTCTACCTGCCGGCTACAGGATTACTAAATGTATTTGTGTGTCGAGGTGTGCTAAATTGTAAACAAAATCCCTAGTGAAGTTCACGCCTTAACAAAATATTAATATTATTATAAAAATATAGCTAAGCCAAAATGAACACCACAAAAACGTACCTAAGTATTAAAGATTCTAGAGCTTGGGAATGAGTTGCATCAGATTTTAACAAGTATATCAAAAAATAAACCCATTGAAGTGTCGTAACACAGACATATATATCAGTCTTGTTTTATTGTTTAAGCGATTAATTACAACGTAATAATAATTTGAAGGAAAGATACCGACGCGTACTATAATTACAACGGTGTACCTAATAAGCATCGGTAATAAAACTTGTAAAAATTTTATGAATAGGTAATGTTTACAAAAATAACCGGCAAAGTATTGTTAAGGGCCGACATTTATTCTAACATGGTGAAGTTGTCGACGTCCAGAAAGGTGGACGTCATGAGACACTATTTTTTTAATTTTCGTGAAAGTTTTTTTTTTTTTTTTGTGTTCTTGTTCATCTGCAATCGGCTATCAGCCATAATCAGATATTTTCTGAGGTTAATTTTGGTTGGGTGCGATTCCATTGAAAGGCACCGTAAGTGTTGGTAGAAACTGGATTTTTATTGTAGGTCAGTTTCTCTGGTCTAGGTCTAGTATTTGCCATCTTTTTAGGCGAGTTACATCATCTCCTGGGGTTAGCAGATTCTTAGCCAGTTCATTTGTATGTTTGGTTAACCTTTCCCTGTATCTACTACTGTTTTTGCGGATTACTTCCTTTACGGTTGGCATCTCCAGATATTCGTGTATTTCCGAGTTTCTCACAAACCAGTGTGCACATGAAATAGTTCTCAGTGCAATGTTTTGAAATCTTTGGAGGATTTCGATGTTAGAATTGCTTGCACAGCCCCAGAGTTCTATTCCATATGTCCACACTGGTTGTATGATGGCCTTGTACACAAGCAATTTGTTACTCAGGGTCAGCCTAGATTGCTGGCCTAGAAGCCAGGATAGCTCTTTGAATTTCAAGGTGGCTTCTGTTTTCTTGGCTTTTATATGATTAGCCCAGGTCAGTCTTCTGTCCAGATGTAGTCCGAGATATTTCACGCTGTTTTTGCTTGGTAACGGTTTGTCTTCTATATGCACAGGTGGACAGTCGCCCTTTCGCAGTGTAAATGTTACTTGTATTGATTTAGTTATGCTAGGCTTGATTCTCCACCTCTGCAGCCACACGTTCACCTTATTGAGCTGTTCCTGTAGTTTCAGTGAAGCGTTATTCGCGTTCACATCGCTTGCAAGGCATGCAGTGTCATCTGCGTATGTTGCTGTTACGACATTTTCTGTTTCAGGCAAGTCTGCCGTATATATTGAATAAAGGACTGGGCCAAGCACTGATCCTTGTGGAACTGAGGCAGTGATGTAATAGAGCCTTGAAAGTTCCTCCTCATACTTTACTTGGAATCTTCTTTGATCTAGATAAGATTTTAGGATCATATAGAATGAGTTTGGTAGGAGGGTTTTCAGCTTGTACAACAATCCTTTGTGCCAAACTCTATCGAATGCCTGCTGAATATCTATGAATACTGCTGAACAATATTCTTTTTTCTCTAGCGATTGTCTTATTTTGTGAACCACTCGGTGTACTTGTTCTACAGTAGCATGTTTTTCCCGGAAACCAAATTGGTGATCGGGTATAATTCTGTTTTGGTCCAGGACTGGTTTTAGTCTCCGCAGAAGAGTTTTTTCAAAAACCTTAGATATTGTTGGGAGAAGACTTATAGGCCTGTATGAGCTAGGTTCTGTTGGGGGTTTCCCTGGCTTTACAATCATAATTATTTGTGATATCTTCCATAGCTTTGGGTAGTACTGTATTCTAAAAATGGCATTGAATAACATTGTTAAAAGTACTATTGCTTTTCTAGGTAGTTTTTTAAGGATTTCATCCGTTATTAGGTCGAAACCAGGAGCCTTTTTGTTTTCCAGATAGCTTATTGTGCGCATTAATTCTTGTGGAGTGACAAGTTTTAGCGGTAGTGATAACTGCTGGTCACTGTTGATCATTCTATCCACTTCCTCTTCAAACTCAGTCATGGATGATTGGTTTGGTTTGAAGACTTCGCTTAGGTGTCTAGCGAAAAGTTCAGCTTTTTCACTGCCGCTCCTAGCCCACGGATCGTTCGTAGATATCCTTATAGGTGGTATATGGTTATGTGGTCTTTTAAAGTTCTTAGTTATTTTCCAGAGTGAGTAATTATCCTTCTTATGAGCCGAGAGTGTACAGAGTTTTTCTTGGAAGGTTGTGTTTTGATTTTCTTTAATTAACTCTTTTAGTTCTCTAGATATTCTATTGAATTCCGACCTGTCTACATCTGATCTGCTGGTGTGTAATCGCCTTCTTTGTCTCCGTTTTTCTTCCAGTTTGTTGCGTATTTCCAGTGGTATGTTACCTAATTGATTGGAGGAGCTCAGTGTCGGGGTGGCACGCCACGCAGCTACTTGTATGAGATTCGTGATGTAGAATGTTGTCTCATCTATATCTTCTTCTGTTTTGAGCCTAACCTTTAGTTCAACTTCATCTTCTAAGTATTCAGCAAATGCGTCCCAGTCTGTTTCATGATTATATAGCGCCAGTCTCTGTGCTCTATGTATAGCGGAAACGCTAAATGTTGCTATGATAGGGGTGTGGTCAGACCCACCATCAGACGATGATGCCACGTCAAAATACACATCAGACAGTCCCTTCACCACAAAAAAGTCCACTAGGTCGGGTATTCTGTTGACATCTGTTGGCCAATAAGTTGGTTTACCTGTTCCCAGTGTAATAAGTTTGTGTTTATCGACACATTTTTTCAACTCACGTCCTTTGCTGTTTGTCAATCTTGATCCCCAATGAGTGTGTTTACAGTTCCAGTCCCCACCACTTATGTATCTGTTTCCCAAGCTTTGAAAATAGCGGTCAAACATGTGTTGTTTCGGTTTATGCTTTGGTGGACAATATACAGCGCTTACATTAATGGGGCCCATGCTTGCATTTATAGTGATGGTAGTGGCTTGCATCCAGTCTTCCCGAAACTCGCTATGGAGGTGGTGTCCGATGTTACTCTTTACAATTACTGCTGATCCTCCGTGTGATGTGGTATCGGGATGGTTAGTATAATATACGTCATAGTTGTCTATCTTAATATTCTTACGGTCATTTAGGTGGGTTTCAGATATTAAACCAATGTCGATTTTGTTATGTTTTAACATTATTTCTAATTCTTTTTTATTTGGCGTTAGGCCATTGATATTCCAGGTAGCGATACGTAACGACATCATTGTGGAAGCCTACTGATGATTGTCATGATGAGGTTCATCATTGTGCTCAGTTGTGAAATACATTTTTTCTATTAAAATTTTCTACCCTGTACCACAAAGAACGGTTAGGTGGACGTTTTATCCTCGATACAACTCAATTAGACGAAAATATCACACCATTGTTAGTCGGTGGGATTAGGGGAAAATATAGAAACTATGGGAATATATATTTTGCCTTTCAGTATAAACGCAAAAAATTTACAACAACTCAAAAGACTTACGAAATATATTATTGAGGGCGTGATTAATAAATAAAATTTAAATTGGCAAGTATAGAAACAATTACAAGTCCGTCTCACCCAGTGTTATAACAAAGCCAAATAAGAATGTGAAATCAAACGTGGCGATCAGTGGTATCACAAATTCTGCATGAGGGTATTGGAATAGAATATATGAAAAAAAGCAATTACGAACATGCCCCACAATCCTTGCCATCCTCCAGCCCACTGCGCAACAGCTACTCATTTTTCAAAAGTTAATTGAATTTTATAGAACTTAGATTTATTAAGTTTAATAAAGTTTATAGGTTACTGGTTTCTTCATTTAGTGCAAACGATTATAATAAACATTTTGGGTAAGCCTGCCCTAACTATTGCCGTGTCTGTCGGTGCCAAGACCCATTAGCGTCCTACATACTTACGTTTAAATTTTGATTTGAAAAGAAATTACCTCCTTTAATATTTACAGTTTATTTAAGCTATACCTTTGTCTCAGTTACTTTTACCGAATTCAGGTTCCCTATTCCGACTATCTTAATTGCAAACTATAAAGAAATGTCTGTTAGTTTCTTATTTCCTTAACAACACTAGCGGAGTTAAGTGATGGTATCATTCCCTACTCGTATTGTCTTGTAACAAACAGCTCTAGGCCCGAATGAAGGCAGATTAGTGAGAGAAGGATTACGTGTTAGAGCGAAACTAACCAAGGAGCTTTGCAATCGAACTGAGATATCTCCATGTACGCTTTGTTATCAGTGCAATGTATATATCGGTTATATTCTCATGTATCTTTATATACACTATCGATCTCCAATATATTATAATGTCGCTTTCATAACTCGCATCGTGTTATGACCGTCAATGCGATTCTACAACGACTTTAAATACGGATTATAAGAGTTTCTAAACGGTATTATATTGGTTTAACGGTTCAGGTCAATTGTCATTTTTACGTTTGTGAATAACGTGATTTCGTTTTTAAATTTCCTAGCAAGCCTGCTATTTCTATAGTCCATGACATATTCGAAACTTTACTAATCAGTGCCTGTGCCAACTTAAGCACAATTCCGATTTTTATCACATTGTAATTATATTTTAATTAATTTCTTAGTATAAGAGGCCAGAGTTAAAGAAATAATGCACTGTAGCGCACTTAATTATACAAATGAAACTAACTTAAACTTAACCTGATTACGGCACAAAGTTACTACAATGTTGTTAACCGATTTAAAAAAAACTATAACAATTTATCGTATATGTGTTTTTAAATATATTGATTACTACGTTCATATAAGTTAAAGGTATGTACTTAGAAAACAGATAACTTCAAGGAATGTTACAAATGTAATTACATTCTTACACCACCACTAACAATGTCGAGTTTATTTAACTGTTAGTATCCGAGCAATACTCTACACCACATACTAACCGAGAAACCGAACTTATATTTCACGATGCGATGCTACTACCTAGATATAAAGTTCCTCCATGACTCAGTGGGTAATAAAGTTTACAGAAGAAATTATCATCCAAGAAAAACCTGTTACATTTTCGGTCTGGGCCTCAGATTTGTGTTTCATGATCACTTGTGTTTTCTGCCTTCTGCGTCTCAAAGACGCCGTCGGCTTATTAGATCCTCTAAGCCCTCACGATGTTTTCATTCACTGAACGAGTGAAAGTTCATTGGTGCCCAGCCGGTTTTCAAACCTAGGAATGAGAGTCACACGCTGAAGCCTTTAGGAAAATATTATTCAGAATAAAAATGATGTTGAGTTGTGTCTGCCGCACGTCCGTCAAGGGACGGGGCTTAGAACAACAACATAATATGTAAAACCTTATTTACACTTCAATAAACATAAAAATATGGCATAAGCAACTTATTACACATTATTTCTCAATATAACACGTAGCGACGTTCATAATGAAGCAACTAATGAGCATTTGATCTCGTCATTATATCTATATGTATGTTAGGCGAGTATTGTGAGCACTCTCGGGACAGCGGTTCTCCGCATAACGGCGGTAATTAAGGCCAATTAGAGCTGGCAACACTGGGAGTAACGTCAAATAATATGTCATTTAGGCAGGACGATGTGTGTGAATGCTTTATGAAAAGGGTGTACGAGTATATTCTGCCTACCTCTTGCGAACCTTTTTGTTGGACTGTATATTTGGTTTTTCAATTCTAAATTATTATTACATACACTAAAAGCAATAAGAAAAAAAATATCAAAGTCACCGTGACCACGCACGCTGTAAAGCACGCGAAACGTCGGATAAATTTAAAATTATGTTAAATAATTGTAAATTTATAATAATACATAACTTAATTCCGGTTAAAAAGTTTTTTCTTTAAATTTGTAAAGGTCAATCAAAGACAATAAAATATCAATGGTGCTACAACCTCTTTAGGTCTAGGCCTCAGTTTTCCGAATCTGTTTCATGATAATTTTTCAATCTAATAGGCAAGTAGTTGAATAGCTCCCTGTACCTGACACATGCCGTCGACTTTTTGGGTCTAAGCAAAACTAAAAGCAATAAGACTATATTATTAATATATTATAGTGTCTACACCCTATACCATCTTTCGAGTTTTTCTACCTTGTAAAAATTTAATTCAGATAGGAGCAGTAGTTATTATTTCGTGACATTATTGCAACGATTTCAGAATTGTATTAAAACAATACATATATACATATACATCATCATCGATACATAAATCGGACCACACGTTAAAACGCGTGGCAGATTAAAATCTGAATCCAAGATGATTTTAAGAATTAAAAGTAAATAATCACTTATAATACCACAAGAGCTTCAAAATTATCGGGTATATCCCGATAGGTTCGTTGCAAACAAATGAAGGAGTCAAGTTTTTCTAAAAGTGTAGAAAAACTTGACGACTTTATTTGTTTGCAGGGAACCTTGAGGGAAATGCCAGATAATTTTGAAGCTCGTGTGGTATTCGGGGGATTATTTTTCCGACCCAAATGTCGGCCAATAGAATTGCACCATGAGACGAAATGTACAGTTAACAAATAAGAATTTCATAATGAATAAAACAACTACTTAATACTTTTCTTGAAGCAACTACCAGAGAAAATTTTCAAAAAATTATCAGTATAATACCATGTAGGTTGTACCACGTGACGTCGAATGGTGCAATTCTATTGGTCGATATTTGGGTCGGAAAAATAATCATATATATCCGTCGCGTGTTAGTGTCTCTAGCATCGACTGTATTTGTGTCAAATAATATTTCAAATACATGTATTTATATTTATAATTTACGACATTCTCATAAATATTTTCAATCGTCTGGTGAGAAACACGTGTCGTAATTAACGAATGACACTTATTATATTACTAATACACCCAAAGTTTATATTCTTCAGCTACGGAGTTGATAATACAATGCCATTTAGCACGTAAGAATACCTAATGACATCCCTGCCCCAACGACCTGACGCCTTTGCACGAACTTTAGTCTCGTTAACTATTCGTATACGGCAATACGATAATTTACGTTTTTTACACACGAGTTGTGTAGTTACCTATAGCTCCAAAAAGGCTAAGGAGCACATCGTGTGTGATATTGTTTATAAGCACGACTTCTAATTACGAACGATCACGTAGGTACCTAGTTCTTAAAAAATAACAGTGGTAAGGACGCAGAAATATGTCTGCTATATACAAGCTAAGTATATAGGAGCGAATTGGGCCGGAAATAAATATATAATATGTATAGTTATTATACAATTGGACATGCCTACAGGAAATAAATTTCTGCCAAAAGCAAGTTTCAGTTAATGTAAATTTATAAACAGTAGAAACAACGATATACGTTGCTTAGATATAAACGATTCAATAGGAATAAGTTAGTAGTTATTAGTACCTATTTACCCCGGTTCGGCGAAGCTCGTTAAGCAAGATTAGTATTCAAGAGGAACGGGAGAGCCAGTCCGAAGAATATGCATCCCCAGACGACTAATGCGACAGTATTACGAACCTTTTCAAGGATTAGCTAAACAAATCTAACCCAGTGATTCTATTAAAATTAGCATACCCGTTTGCTGTTTATTAAATTCACGGTTTAGTAGATACTTATTAAATAAATGAATATTTGTTTCTGTTAAGTTAAATTAGGTTTTAAATATTCACTGCGAGTCATGTCAAGTTATCCATTGCAGGGTTGCACGGCATTTGAGTGTCGGTATTCTAAATTATTCCGGCGGTCTAGGTCGCTTAGGTATATGAAACAGTGATGATAATCTCCGTATTTGGTCAATGTAAAAATTAACAATCATAGATTGTCCGGTGACGTACTGTCAAAGAATAGATGATAAAGAATCTATGATTTTCGTTTTAGGGATAATTTGAGGACGACTCTTAAGGGCATAAACAAAAACTTGATCACTCTTAGGTGCTACACTGTTTTAACTAAAGCATTGATGTACCTTTTCACTATAGCGTGAAAACAATTTGACAGAAAGAGATAACAAGAACTTAACAGTGCAATAAGACAGATTTAGTTTTAATAAGACATTAATCTTCGAGGACATTCCCTATTTCCATTGAATAATTAAGTCATTAACCTCGACATAACACCCTCTACCTGTTATTTTCTTTCGATTTATACGTAGTCCTAGATATAGACTCAAATGCGGAGAATAAAACCCTGAAACCCTTCATTACCATTTAAAGTGGGGCAAACGTTGAAACGCGATAAGAGATTATGCAAATTCAAATAAATTGTTAGTGGCCTCGGATTGTGACGTCTAATCCTAGAAGTACTAAAATAATTAGGAGTCATAAACGCATTTTGGAAAATAACTGAGCGTCAGCTTTCCATAACAATATAATAATTAGTGGTGCAGTTTTGCGTTGCCAGAGCACACACAGAGCACAAAGCAGCAAGACGCCGAAGTGACGCGAAAAAAGAAACAATGAGTTAGAAACTTGCTAATATTTCATACTCTGTGGCACTTCAGTTTCATGTTTCTTATCTGTTTTACTTTTTGCTGATATTATGTAACCGATTATTAAGCTCGACACATTTTGGTAGAACAATATTAAGTACTCTATATCACAGGCTCTTATTTATAGATTTTTCAGATTCAATTCAGTCGTTCAATCACTCACATTGATAAAAGAAAACAAATGAAACAGTTAAATTTTAATTAAAAAAAAACAACAGCAAATAGATAAATATAGCAATATAAAAGGAGGTTGATTCTGATTTAATCAGAATTGTAATTTCGTTTTATGTTACAGATGCTAATAATCAAACGCATAATTTTATTTTTTATTCATCTTTCTCTTCGCCGGGGGCCCCAACTAGATACCACCTGGTACGGGCACGCACTGCCATATTGCGAACAAGACGTTTTTTGTCGTCAAGAGATGGCGCTAAATCAAATAGCAAATCGGTTTTATAAGGCAACAATAGAGCTGTTTTGTACGAATTCGCTATTTCATGGAGGCATTGAAGGCTCTTTATTCGTACATCCTGTAAATAGTAATTAGTTAGTGAATTAGTATAGCAACTGGCAAAATGTACAAAAAAAATTCGAAAAAAATCTCAAGGAAAAAATTAACTTGGTTACTGATACAATTCTTTAATAAAAATCATCTCTAATGACAAGTACGTCATTGCAAGATAATATAGAATATAATTATTACGGTAAATTCCGAGATATTCAGTTCCACACTGACAGAATTCTGTTACAATGTCCGTTATGAAAAGATACATGCAATATAAGATTTTGGTCAGTTTATTATGTTATGTATCGAGTTAATATATAAAGAACGTAAAAGGCTATAATATAATAGCTATAAATATAATTCTTACCATAGACTTCACATACTCGGATAATTTTACCAATCGTGGCAAAATAGTTTGAAAACTTTGTGCCACAAGAATGTTTTTCGCTTGTACAAAGTATATTAGAACATCGATCATCACCACAAGTAGGTCTTTATTATCAGAGTCTAAGCTATCCACAACTAATGGCAAAATCTGAAAATAAAATTAAGAGAAAATTAATATAATTATGTTATTTAATCCAAATGCATATTTTTGCTTTATAAATCGTGGACTCCATTAGTATTGTTTATTACCATGGTAACTGGTTTTTCTTTGTAAATACAGATCGTACGTTTAGTTCACTTTTTTAAAATGCCAACAGGTAATGCAGTCGCGGCCCAAATTATTCACTATCATGTATCGATTTTCATCAAAGTGTTATCAAAATGATAAAAACGCCCTCTATCGGTAATTAATGTAACAATTTTTATGATCAGTATTCTATGAATATTTGGCAGTTATATAGAGACCTTGAACCGTACAGTACAAGTACTAGAAGTTTTAACTCGCTTATTAAGAAAATACATATCCTTTTATATCGTATACGGCCACATAAATTTATGAAGCATATTTATTTATAAGTTCTAAAAACATATAATATGCCATCTTACCTAAGCACTATTCAATAGTTTCAAGAAATTAAGTCCTCAAGTATACAGTATGCTATTTGGTATATCATAATTTGTTTTTTTAAAGGAATGTATGGTTTTTAAAGGAATATACTTATATTTTAATAATTCGATTGCAAAGACAAGATATAGTACTATAGAACATTCAATTATTTTTATTTAATATAGCCGGAATTCATGGCGTTTTTGTTTTCTGTTTGGCTAGCAGACGTTTCCTTATAAATTATCGTATCAAAAAGACAATTTTCATGTAAGAAAAGACTAATAAAAATACATACTTTGCCAACTTCATTATTTAGGACACTCTTAGGAGCCTTCTCCAATACATAAGCCCAACACAGCAGATATGTCTCCTTAGTTTCGCTGATTGGATCAAATTTCTCTGATAAATTAGCGAAAGATTGGAATATTCTCTGTCTGTAAAGTAAACTTGTCCGACAATGGTGTCTAGCGTTTAGACAGTCTGGTTGATCACTGACAATAAGGCGAATCGCTTCGGCTCCTTGCTGGCAGCACTCGGGATTTGATAGTGTTATTAGTATCTGTAATTAGATGGCACTGTTGGGAACTTTAAAGGCATTATTTCTTATTATTATCAAAATGAAGGAATTGTATTCTTGGTCATGTCATAAGTTAATTTTAAAAATTACGGCCTTATATATGTCGTAACCATGGTAACGAACACAGTAGTGTTTTCGTCTATAGTTTATAATAAGGCCAGTACAGTTTATTGCACGATAAACAGATTGCGCTTTTATATCTGATAAGGTAAAACCAAGGATTTCAGGTATTTTTGTGAACACTGTTTTAAGAATCATCAATAAAACAGACACAGATAACTAAGTTAAGATATTAAATTAATTTAATTAACTTTTAACTAACTAATAACTTTAATTAACCTGTACGAGTTTATTTACACACTAATGTGTATGTATATTGCATTATAAATGAAAAATTACAAACCTTTTGAAGCCAAAACATAAACAAATCACTTCCTCTCAATATTAAAGCCTTTGCTATCCATCCAAATAATTGTATCAACGACAAACAAATATTTTCATCTTTACTGCATGATGACAGATAACTCTTCAAAGATTCATATAACAATTCAAATGTTTGACCAAATTCAGCTTTATTCAAAAAATGGGCTACTAAGCAACAAGCTCTAGTCTTAATAAATTCATTATCATTATTAATAGCGATTTTTAATGATAGATTTAATATATGCAGATAACTTGAATCATACACATTTTGGTGTAATGATCGGTACAAGCACTCCAATAGTGGATAATAAACAGCTTCATTTTGGCATTTTTCCATGATTTTTGAACTATGGCGCTCCAACACAGCCTTTTGCTTCTCACTTGGCAAGCTGCACATTGTATTTGATATTAATGTATATCCATGCACTAAGGATTCTTTTGACCCTGATTTGATTTCCTTCAATAACCAAGTAAGTATGGAATCTATTAATCCATGATCACTTTCAATTTGTGTAACCTTTTCTTCTGTATATAAACTTGTGTTAGAAATTGATCCATTTAATGCTTTAACAACATTGTATGCATTTTTATCATCTACAGTAATTATTTTCAACATCTCCTCAACAATTACTCTCGTAAAATCATCTATACTTGCCAGATTAGAAAGCAAATTAAGGCGTTTTTGTAAGATGCTTTTATTATCTACCATTTCCTCGATATTACATTTTCCTTTTACAACCAAATCCATGATAAGCTCTGGATATTTTCTTGCAATTGCATTGGTTGTTTCCACACTAACAAGAAGGATATCATGGTCATCTGAATGTTGAACAATATGAATTAATATTTCTACAAAGGGCAACACTAAATCTGGTTTCAAAACATCTATGGTTCTGATAAGAGCTTTAAAACCTGCCATTTGATGTTCTTTTGTTGGCTCACTTACAGCAGTTAGGCAAAGCGGTATTATTTCATTTGCTTGTTTATCAATGTCGCCTACAACATCCCAACATTTTGCAAGATCATATAGGTCTCCTAGGAATTCTAAACTTGCTACTTGCAGTTTTGCTGATGTTTTAAATTCATAATATGATATAATTGCTGGAATCATTGTTTTTGTTACAATAAAACATGATTCCTTTGAACTGTTAGCTGTGGAGAGCAGAACTCGTGATGTTTCTACAAATTGAGCCACAGTTGTTGATTCAGCCAGAGATGTTTGCATTGATATAATGATACCTTTAACAAAATTCTCAAATGATTGATCTGTGTTATAAGAAGCTGCCATGTTAGCAATAAGTGCTGATAAAGCTTCATGAGCAGCCAATTTAAGCTCTTCATCAGTCTTATGAGAAATTTCTCTATATAGTGATGACCAAAGTGCTTTTAGAAATGGTATATAGGTTTCTGGTTTAAATTTTTTACAGCTCTCTGCCTGAAATGAGAATAATTATGTTATTAATTATTATTTATGAAGTAACCATAATATAGAATCTTTATTCAGATTTGAGAAAGAATCTATTCAGAAAATGAATACAATATAATTAAACTGATAATTGGTTCCTACCAGTAATCTCAATGAGTCTAACTTTGCTACTCTTAAACTGGAATCTAACTTTTCTATTAACAGTACAAGGCACTGTTCTCCAAACTCCTGAACTCCACATAGACAAGGGCAAAGTGCTAAGGCCAAATCGTCTCGAGAGACAGCAGCTGGGTCATCAGGAGACGGATGGAAATCAATTGGATAATAACATGATATCACTTCAAACATTTCATCAACTAAATGTCCAAGAGGAATGTTCGCTAGGAACTTTGGTAGAAAATTAAAGAGAAATAATAAATTTCTTGGATCTCTTTCTCCGTCCATGGATGATATTAAACCAAAAACAAAGTCAGGCCCCAAGCTTTTCATATCTGAAATTTAAGAAGCTGTTTTGAAAAAAATTGTGGCATGTTTCATACTATACTGCATATTAAAAGTCTTTATAGAATTAGATTAAAACTATAGTATTAATATATTTTTATAAATAAAATTTATAATGAATAAATCTTTTAATTATATTTTTAACTATACTTACACTCCATATCTTTATCCATGGTGATTTGCATAGTCAGGTAAATATTAAGTCTGTCTTGTCTTAGCTGTGACTGGCAGGCAATCTCTCTAAACAAGACTGAGAAGTATTCACCACAAAGACTTATGTTAAAATGTTTCATACCAACTATTGTCAAATAACCATCTAAAACTGCTGGTATTACTCTGTGGTTATCTTTTAGACGATCTATGTAAAACTTTGATATGAAATTTATTTGTGTTACTGTTAAAAAGTCTTGAGGAATTTTTTTAAGCAAATTTGTGAAAAATCGCATTCCCTTTTCTCTGTTTTCAGAATCTTTATGAGTCAGCACTCCAGCCATGTTCTCAACAATTCTGGTGATATCAATGTGACCAGACACAATATCTAAAAACAGTGAATGATAACATTTATAACTTCAGAATTCAAAAACGAAATGTAACAATTTTGTGGTAAACATTAAATTATTAGCAATCTAATTTCAATGTTATGTTCTGAGTGAAGAGTTAAACGATTAAAACTTTCAATACCTGTGACAATACTTTGCATTTCATTTATTATGTCGTCGTTTTTAATAATTTCATCGGCTAAAACTTCCTTAAACCAAATTGGCTCCATAGTTAGAGATTTGTATTAAAATTTCCTCGGGAATAATGTTATACCAATTCTTAATTAATGTTACTTTTTCAATCGTCACTTATGTATACTGTATTTATATTTAAACATATTCCAATTTGATACTTTTAATTTTTTTTTTAATTACAATTTTGCAACACTTTTTTACATTTGTGATTAGACTTTAGAGGTATTTTATTTTGATTAGAACTTAGAAAGCAAATATTTTTTTTTTTTTTAATATTATGACCTGGTAACAAAGACCTTTAAGTCATGACTTATTTGGAAAGAAAGCAAATATACATAGTCTGAGCCACAGATTACTTATTAGTAGTAATATTTTTAGCTGGCCCGTCGTAAACAAATGCTTGATGTCTTTTAAAAACTAAATCGTGAAGTCAATGATGCCAACTCCGACAGAATGCCCCTAAAATTATCATGATGATCATGAATATAAATATATTTCATAACTTTACTTTCTTGAATTTTAGTGTTTCTTATTTGTTTATTCTTAATTTTGAAGTGAAACTTCTTTAGGCGCATGAGGTTAAAGTTTTTACGGAACGTCGCGAAGATGTGCAGCGTTTTCGTCGAAGAAAAGGGAGAGACCGATTGAGAGAGTGTGAGAAGGGAAGGGAATTACCTTATAGAAATTCTATTTTCAAAATTAAAATTTCCTAAAGAGAATTTATGAAATATTAGTATTTTATATTTTATGCAAAATAATTTATTGAATCTCAAATGACGAATTGTAAATTAAAATGCCACATGTTTTTATTATCGAAGAAATATATTTTAAAAAAAAGGGTGCGTGTACTTATGTACCGCGTAAGAAGTTATACTTCTTTGGCATTATTAAAAATAGTTTTTGATTGCATGCAATAATTAATTACAATTAAATAATCAAAGACTGGAAAAGGAGTCATTAAAGTCAATAAAGTTCAGTTTACATTTGAAAAATTAATTAAATAAATATTATTATTATTTCAATTAAACAAATAAAACACTATTTATCTTTAAAACATTTTTATTTCATTTACTATATTTTTAAGTGTCTCTAATGTCTTCATCAGAATTTCGGTTTGTAATTTTAAATTAATATTACTTGGTTGTGATCTACGAGGCTCCTCCAAAACTATGCTTCTGCAACAAATAAGAGAATATTAATTTAAGCTCTGTCCATCAAAACTTAAAATTTTTTATAATTCATATTATAAATTTTTTAACACATAATTAATATAATTATATAAATGTGTTAATAATATAATTTGTAGCAATGTAAGACCTGGATACAACTTTCTTTATATATTTAGAGATAGAGATAATTTAAATATAATACCGGTGTCTTCCTTGTAGGTTTCTTTGGAGTTGTTTGGGGATTCTTGTTGTTCAGTTCGACATGATTTTCTTTTAACCTTTCTTTAATCCTACAAAATAATGAAATTGTTAAGTTATGTTGTCACTGTTGTGCACACCTTTGTTTGGCTTTTTAGTATTCAAGTTATGTCAAAACTGATTTATTACCTTGTCATTGTTGGCTTTATTTGCTTTTGGGATATCAATTGTTTCCAAAATGATTTTATTTTAATAACCTGAAATATATAAATAACATCAATTTAAGTATCATGGTGAGTGGTTCGCACTCAGGTATTAAGGTGTATTATACCCACTGTCCATTATAAGTGGGAATGGGCTCACTTCTGCAGGACAGAGTTCGGTACTACAAGTGCAACGGATGTTTGAGGTATTACAATATCTCTAACTACCCTGTAGGGGAATAAAGTAATGTTGTAAGCATATGCCTATGCTGAAAGGTTGAACCTTGAACATCACCATACATCATATTTATAATTAACATTCCTACCTCGACACCATCACAATCAAATTCATTGAAATCTACTTCAAAACATTGTGTCTCGAGAAGGTGATGGTGGCTTTGTTCCACCTCAGTTTTTGATGTTTCACGGCGATAAGATGACAACTCTTTTTTGTATTCAATTTAGTGCACTTCCACTGATTCATCAATTGTTTTTTGTCTCTTGTCCTTATATTTGCTAGATTAAATCTGATGTTTTGATTAAATAATGTGGTCATTTTTTTGAGATGCAGGTACTTATTAAAATGTTTACTTCTCTTTCGCTCCAAGCCTTCATTTTCTCCTTATTAGTATTCGTGCTTAAATCTTTGTTCTCAATATTGATATATAGGGTCGTAGAATATTTCTAAAAAGTTGCTGTAACAAACGCAATAAACAAAAGCAATGAATAATGGTTCATGTTTCAGTTTTAATCAACAATAATACTCGATATACATACGGATAGTTAACCTCATGTATTGAAGCACTCAGGAAGGTTAGCACAGTTTTTTCACAAATATTTTATATTATTTCACAAATATTTTGTATAATGAAAATAACTAGGTATATAATTATTAATTTTACACAATAATTAAAACTCCTATATTTGTTTAAAAGGTAAATGTCATTGTCAGATGTCAATTGTCATGGTCATTCAAAATTCTTGTAAGCTGCTAAGCTAGAATATGCGTGAAGTTAGCTTCACGCATATTCTATTTCTTTTACTTGTAGTTTGTCTTATTCCCATCTCGCTCCGCACGCTATATCACACTGCCAATTTTGTGTCATAGGTCGCGCGCAATCATAAAATTTCACTCTCATCAATTTTTCATAAGCGCCTAAAGAAGTACAACTTCCAAAAAGGGTGCGTGTACTTATGTACGCGCGTAAGAAGTTATACTTCTTGGCATTATTAAAAATAGTTTTTGATTGCATGCAAATAATTAATTACAATTATTATATTTATAATTAATAATCAAAGACTGGAAAAGGAGTCATTAAAGTCAATAAAGTTCAGTTTACATTTGAAAAATTAATAAATAAATATTTATTATTATTCTCTTACATTAAACAAATAAAACACTATTTATCTTTAAAACATTTTTATTTCATTATACTATTATTTTTAAGTGACTCTAATGTCTTCATCAGAATTTCGGTTTGTAATTTTAAATTAATCATTACTGGTTGTGCATCTACAGGCTTCTCCAAAACTACTTGCTTTCTCAACAAATAAGAGAATATTAATTTAAGCTCTGTCCATGCAAAACTTAAAATTTTTATAATTCATATTATAAATTTTTAACACATTTATATTAATATAATTATATAAATGTGTTAATAATATAATTTGTAGCACATGCTACAGACCTGGATAGCAACTTTCTTTTATTCTATTTAGAGATAGAGATAATTTAAATATAATACTACGGTGTCTTCCTTGTAGGTTTCTTTGGAGTTGTTTGGGGATTCTTGTTGTTCAGTTCGACATGATTTTCTTTACTTTCTTTAATCCTACAAAATAATGAAATTGTTAAGTTATGTTGTCACTGTTGTGCACACCTTTGTTTGGCCTTTTTAGTATTCAAGTTATGTCAAAACTGATTTATTACCTTGTCATTGTTGGCTTTATTTGCTTTTGGGATATCAATTGTTTCCAAAATGATTTTATTTGTAATAACCTAAAATATAAATAACATCTATTAATTTAAGTATCATGGTGAGTGGTTCGCACTCAGGTATTAAGGTGTATTATACCCACTGTCCATTATAAGTGGGAATGGGCTCCCTTCTGGCGGGACAGAGTTTCGGTACTACAAGTGCAACATGGATGTTTTGAGGTATTACAATATCTCTAACTACCCTGTAGGGAATAAAGTAATGTTGTAAGCATATGCCTATGCTTGAAAGGTTGAACCTTGAACATCACCATACATCATATTTATAATTAACATTCCTACCTCGACACCATCACAATCAAATTCATTGAAATCTACTTCTAAAACATTGTGTCTCGAGAAGGTGATGGTGGCTTTGTTCCACCTCCAGTTTTTGATGTTTCACGGCGATAAGATGACAACTCTTTTGTATTCAATTTAGTGCACTTCCACTGATTCATCAATTGTTTTTTGTCTCTTGTCCATATTTGCTAGATTAAATCTGATGTTTTGATTAAATAATGTGGTCATTTTTTGAGATGCAGGTACTTATTAAAATGTTTACTTCTCTGTTATATCGCTCAAGCCTTCATTTTCTCCTTATTAGTATTCGTGCTTAAATCTTTGTTCTCAATATTGATATATAGGGTCGTAGAATATTTCTAAAAAGTTGCTGTAACAAACGCAATAAACAAAAGCAATGAATAATGGTTCATGTTTCAGTTTTAATCAACAATAATACTCATAATACATACGGATAGTTAACCTCAATTGTATTGAAGCACTCAGGAAGGTTAGCACAGTTTTTTCACAAATATTTTATATTATTTCACAAATATTTTGTATAATGAAAATAACTAGGTTAATTATTAATTTTAAAACAATAATTAAAACTCCTATATTTGTTTAAAAGGTAAATGTCATTGTCAGATGTCAATTGTCATGGTCATTCAAAATTCTGTTAAGCGCTAACTAGATGCGTGAAGTTAGCTTCCCATATTCTATTTCTTTACTTGTAGTTTGTCTTATTCCCATCTCGCTCCGCACGCTATATCACACTGCAATTTTGTGTCATAGGTCCGGCAATCTAAAATTTCACTCTATCAATTTTTCAACGCCTAAAAAGTACAACTTAAAAAATAATTTATAATTTGTATTCATTTTCGACACTTAATATTTTATTAAATTCCAAACATATTTTCCTTTTTCCCTCGCTCTAAGTCTCGGAAATCTAAAGTTTTAAATTTTATATAAATATTTTGCCAAGAGTTAAAAATTAGTTTGCCAAAGAAGTTTCATTTCCGACATGTGTACTTTGTACGCACGCACTTTTTTTAACAATTTTTTTTTTATAGAACAGGGGGCAAACGGGCAGGAGGCTCACCTGATGTTAAGTGATAC
The DNA here is from genome assembly GCA_905332375.1 of Pieris macdunnoughi. NCBI lineage: Eukaryota > Metazoa > Arthropoda > Insecta > Lepidoptera > Pieridae > Pieris > Pieris macdunnoughi. Next base: position 868,579 of record CAJOBZ010000016.1, read on the forward strand.
CGCCGCCCATGGACACTCTCAATGCCAGAGGGCTCGCGAGTGCGTTGCCGGCCTTTCAAGAATTGGTACGCTCTTTTCTTGAAGGACCCTAAGTCGAATTGGTTCGGAAATACTTCAGTGGGCAGCTGGTTCCACAAAGTGGTGGTGCGCGGCAAAAACTGCCTTGAAAAACGCTCAGTTGTCGGGGATAGAACACAGCCTTGTGGGACCCCCGCGTTCACGGGTTTAAGGTCGGAACATGCTCCGTCGATGACGACCTTGATGCTCCAATCGGCCAGAAAGCTGGAGATCCAATCGCATAATTTCTCGGGTAACCCATAGGCTGGGAGCTTCGAGAGCAGTGCTCTGTGCCACACCCGAAGGCTTTCGCTATGTCCAAACTAACCGCTAGCGCCTCCCCCTTGGACTCAATTGCCTCTGCCCATCTATGTGTAAGGTATACAAGAAGGTCACCAGCCGAACGACCACGACGAAAGCCGTACTGATAATCGCTAATCAGCTGGTGGCCCTCTAGATACCTCAAGAGCTGGCAATTAACAATGGATTCCATTATTTTGGAGAACAAGGGGGTTATGGAATATACCTTTAATTACGATAGTTGGACGGATCAGAGCGATCGCCTTTTTTAGGGACCGGATGTATCGGAGCGGTTTTCCAGCACTTCGGGACAGTGCCAAGCGAGTACAGGTACCGGAAAAGGCGCGTTAAGACCGGAGCCAACTCAGGAGCACAAGTACGCAGCACAATTGGGGGGATACCATCCGGCCCGCTCGACTTATGAATGTCCAAGGAAGATAGTGCTTTGCGGACAGCACGTTGCCGGAATGTAATTTCCGGCATCGAAGAATCACACCGCGAAATGGTCGGTGGTGATCTTCCTCGGTCATCCAAAGTCGAGTTGGACGCGAAGAGACAGCCCAAAAGGTCGGCCTTCTCCTTCGCAGTGTGGGCCAGCGAGTCATCCTCCCTGTGCAGTGGTGGAATGGCGGGCTGACAAAAATTCCCTTGGACAGCTTTGGCAAGAGACTTCTGGTCTCGCTCGAGTCCCTGAAGGGAATTGGGCCAATCTCTTGCCAAATCTGGCAATGTGCTCAGACTTTGCTTTAGCGATTCCCCGCTTGAAGGACCTGGAGGCTGAATTGTATGCTTTTTTACGTTCGCCGATAGTCACAACACAGGATGTCACCGCTTCTGCCCAGGTTTTAAAGCATTCACGCTTACGGCGCAAAGCCGCTTTGCAAGAACGCCTAATCCAAGGCTGGGACTTGCCACCGACCGGCACCGCAGAGAATGGAATAAAAAGTTCCATACCCTGCAGGACCACCTCGGCAACAGAGTCAGCGACAGCATCTGGAGTACTCGACGAAAAGCAAATGGGCCCCCAAGGGTAGGACGCAAAAAAAGACCGCATCCCATCCCAATCTGCTGACTTATAGTGCCACACGCGGCGACAGCCCGTGAAGCTAGGCCGTAGACGGCACAATGCTCCGGACCACACAATGATCTGATGAACCCAATGGTGGGTCAACAGAGACTTGATAGTTCTCCGGATGTGAAGTCAGCAGAAGATCCAACAAAGAGGATTTATGACCATCCACATCTGGTATTCGCGTAATCGCAGGGACCATTTGTGTCAGGTCGTAGGCTAAAGCAAAGTCGTGAAAGGATCTTTCCGCGTGATCGGTGGTATCAGAGCCAAGCCAATCAGCATGGTGGGCGTTAAAATCGCCAAGTATCACGATTTCATCGGTAGGAACCCTTTCGAGCAGGGAATCTGTAGAAAAAAGTTCTTGATTCAAAACTTTTTAATTTTGATCCTTAATATCAACAACAAAAAGAATCAACAAGTACGCAGCGCTATTGTGGGATGCATCAGGCCCGTCATCTTATGAATGTCTAAGGAGGATAAAGCTTTGCGAATAGAACGCAATTTTCGGCAAATTTGGCATTATGCAAGTTCGCCCAAGCGATTTCCCGTTTGAAGGATCTAGAGGCTGCGTTATATGCTTTTTTACGTTCCCCGATAGTTACATCACATGATATCGCCATTTCTGCCCAGGCTTGTTTGCGACGCACGGCCACCTTACAAAAACGTTTAAACCAAAGCTGAGACTTGCCACCGATCGGTACCGCAGATAATCAAATAAAAATTTTCATACCCTGCAGGACTATCTCGGAGACATAATCAGCGACGGCATCTGGAGTACCATCATCCGGAACCAATCTGCTGACACACGCGGCGATACCGGACTGCAGACCATGTCATGATGCAAGGAACCCAATAGCGAATCAACAGAGACTTCGTATTTCCCCGATACGAAGTCAGCAGAAGATCCAACAAAGAAGGTTTATGAGTATCTGGTATTCGCGTAACCATAGGGACCATTTCTGTCAAGTCGTATGCTAAAGCAAAGTCGTGAAAGAATCGGTAGGAACCCTTTCGAGCAGGGAATCTGTATTTGTTTCTATGTGCTTGATAAGTCGGTAAGTTTCATCGTTTCTCTATGGGACCTACATGCGTAGAATCGCGGATGATCATCACAGTCTACGCAGAACCATAGGTTAGATAGGTTCGTTCCTTCAAGCTCCCGAGTTGACGAGAAGAGACATCCTCTCTGATGTATACGCAAACGCCCACCCTTGGGACAAAGGAATGTTCCAATTTGTACACTGGGTAGGAGTGGTCGTAAGTATCAGCCGGAGAAGATATCTGATTCTCAGTAAAAAAGAGCTAGGCCGGATTCACAGTCTCCAAATGGTAGTGGCCAGCGTGGATGTTGGAATTAACTCTAACATTTGTGAAGTCCAAGGCAAGAATGGAAGAGGGCACCGTGGATAGTTTGCTCTGTCTTCCCCGAGATCGATTTACAACTGCATATTTTTTTGAGTTATTGAGAACGGAACGTCCCGGGGGATTCTCCACCACGAGCACGTGCATTACCCCCCTGGGGTAGTTTCTGTTTATTCGGCACTTTCATATTTCTTAGGGAGGTAGAGAAGAGATGGTCTCTGGGAAAATAACTCACCGTACGAAATGCGAGTACAATAAGGTGAAACTATTGCATTACTTCAGGCTGGATGGGGTCGTCACGCCCCGACGCCTAAAAATTTAAAATACCCCTCAAGTTGGCATCACTGCATGAAGTGTGTCGTTCCTATATTTTTGTTAAAGTTGAATGGCGATAAAACGATAAAGTCAATGTCAATAGATATTTGACAACTTTAGACATTGAAAAATGTGTTGATATTTCGCCCTCAACGCCTAAAAATTTCCCCTCGGCCACTCAACAGTGTGTCGTTCCTATATTTTTGTTAAAAAAGAAAGCCGAAAAAAAACCATCAATAATTTCAAAAAGTCTGACGCAATATTTATATATTAAAATCTTTTTGACCGTTTATATAATAATTGAAGTATTCCATTCTATTCTATTAAAAGATTAAACCCAAGTTTTATTACTAATAAAAAAGTTCGATAATTGAAATATGTCGCATAAGACCCTAATAGATTTCGTAGTGAAATATCAGTCTCCGCGATTGCTCAATAGTTTTGTCTTTTTTCCAAGCCATGGAAATTCGTTTCTGGGAAGAAGAATATCATTTCCAGTGCCGGTTTCATCTTCTACTCCACGAACTGAATCATCAAGACAGTTTAGTTCAAGTACTATTAAATTAAGTACAGTTCCTCTGACCGTTGAACCAAAGAAATTTGAAGGAAAATTTCAACTTATGTACACATGTAAGAAATGCAACACAAGAAATGCCAAATTTATTACAAAACTTGCATATTACAAAGGAGTTGTCATAGTTAATTGTGATGGTTGTGTAAACAGACACCTAATTGCAGATAATCTGAATTGGTTCACAGACATGAATGGAAAGAAAAATATTGAAGACATTATGGCAGAAAAGGGTGAAACAGTACAAAAAATTATGTCTGATGACTTAGAATTTATTGCTAAAGAAATTATTCAAAAAGAGAAACCTGATCTTATAGCATAATCATTAAATTCTGTTGTAGTAAAATTATTATATTATTTTAATTAAAATGTGATAATATCCTGGCATTTAAATTCTTACAATATTATAAAAAATAATGATCTTTAATCAAAGAAAGTATTAACAAGACATGTAAGATTGTTTTATGTATTTATTAAAGATTAAGTAATTTTTACTACATGTTAATATAAACATTTTATAAAATATGGCAAATCTTACAAAAAATTAAATTGTGCTTAAATTTTTAGCACCTATTGTGTGCTTATTGTATATATTGGCACAATATGGTAATTATAAAAATATACATTATTTGTAGGATCCTGAAGGCAGTTTCAGATTCTAATATCTTAAAATAAAATAATACTTCATAAAAACCTTAACTACAAAAATCTTTGTTAATTACAAATTAAATACAATAAGGCTTTTGCATATTATAAGTACACCTACAACAACAACATTGTAAGAGTTACATTAAGTCAGATTTGCACTTAAAAATATTTAACACTATAATAATTAAAAGGCACTTTAAAATCACAATTTCAAAAAGTAGATGTATGGATTATAGTTTTTAACTAATCTTTTACAATAAAGGAATGTTGAACAGTCTCATCTTTTACACATAATTATTAAACTTTTATATATGCATGATTTATTATTATTACATATATAATAATAGTAGCTTAGATTCCTTTCAAAGGTTTGAATATTTGTAATGGAATGGTAAAACTTACATTGTATTTTTATGTAATAATTATATTATAGTGTAAAACTGAAGTTAATATTACTTTAGCAGTAAAATTCATTGTTTCATTCAGTCTTCATAGTTTTAATCTCTTCTCCTTAAACTCTTTTAGGACGGCTGACAATAGCATAATCAGTACCATTACAATTACTATGTGTAATATCTTCCAAACCTATTTGGTTTTGAAGTATTTGAGCCTGTGCTGCAGTGGGTACTTGGGGACCAGGAGTGTTTGGTTTTCTAATCATGCCATAGCCCAAATGAGAATCATCTGCCATCCTTGCAGTCTGCATAACATTTTCCACTTCATCATAATCATTCCAAGTGTCTTTGCTCTTGGAATCATTAAGAGCCAATGTTGTAGGCCTTGCTTCAATTTTCTTGTATCTTGAGGATTTATTTAATTTGCTTGTTGATCCAAAATATTGTAATCTATCATAATTTTCATCCTCAGGATCAATGACAGGACTGGGCAATAAAATAATTCTTGATGTCTCTGGTCCTGAGGTATTCAAATTATCCTGAGATCTTGATATTAATTTCAAACAATTAGGACTATCTCCTAAATTAGGAGTAAATTCCGTGTGATCTGGATCATCTATACCTAATGTTTTCCAAGCTTCACTTCGCACTTCCACTTTATCATATGGCACTAATGGAGGACTCTCTTTCTTAATTTGTTCAATTGGTTCATAATTATCAAGTTTTTTATATCTACCAAAGTCTACGCTTTCATCGGTAGAACTTGTAGTATCTCTTATTTTTGGTATATTTACTATTTTTCTTGGTGGTTTTTGTGGTTTTGGTTTTAGTGCTGGTTTTGGCATTAAGAGGGGAGCTTGATCTCTATCAGTACTAATAGTTTGTTGACTTGATATTGATGGAGTTTTGAATGAAAGAGAACTTAAATTTAAATCATCTGGCCGAGCAGCCACCAATGGACTTCTAGAACCCGGAAATAGGTTAAGACTTGGTTGAATATTAAACTCTGAATGTTCTGGACTGTGCAAGTTATCGTTTCCTATCATTTGTTTCATAGTTTTCATTTTTAAAGATAAACATTTGAATATTTCTGACTGATTTGGATGCTCTAAATGGAAAATTCCTTCACCAGTATCACATTTTCTACCAGCTTCAAATGTAAACTTACCCTGTCTATATCCATAACGTCTTATATATCTATATGGCCAAGTAGCATATAACTTATTGTCATTTACATCTCTCAATTCTATAGCAGTTGCTGTAAGAAGAAGCAGGTACCTAATAGACTCAAAGCTACATCTCGTTGAAGCTTCTGAAGGACACATTTTAACAGAAAACACACCTTCCCCTGATGAACAGTAGAGGTCATTATCTTCATCACAACTGATAGGACTAGATGAAACTCCTCTAAAAGCAACGGATTGAAGTGCCGTTACCCATTCTAATGTTTCTGCTTCTGACTGAGCACATATTTGTTGAGTGAGAGACTTAGTCAAAATAGTTATAGTGTTTGGACTAGAATGTGTTATTTTGATGCAGTTTTCTAAGGTTATTATTTTCGGAATAGCACCTGTTGTCACGTCATCTTTGTTGTCATAAATTTCCAACCGTTCTATACCTTGTTTACTTGCATTTAACAAGACGCAGTATTTTTGTTGCCAGTTTTTCTAAAAAAAAAAATAAAAGGTAGTCATACTATGGCATTAATTCTGATAGAACAAACACGTAATAAATCTAAGCAGATTTATTTCTCTTTATGAAAAATCACTTTAATTATGTAGAAGTACATTACATATTAAATTTTACTAAATAAGATATATATAATATATCTATCCAGGTTAAACTACACATAAACTTGATAATTTTACAAAAGAGTGGTTGGGCAGGCTCAGCATTTATAAGTTTTGCTACTCACAACCTGCCTGCAACTCTGAGTCATTAGAAAGCATGTATCATAAAGGCGCGCTCCATATTATTTATGCAAAAATTATATTAAACATAGACAATAAATTATCACAATACCTTTTTAGGAAATTTACTAAACATATTTCCTCCGGCAAACGGAAACAATAAACATCCCGACTTTATCTCATCGTCCTGTTCCATAGTGAATAAATTTTCATCAAAATTTTGTTTTTCATAAAAGATAAAAAACTCTATATGGATACTAATTAAATATGAAGAAAACTATATTGATATATTAGTTGGACATACAAAAACGTAAATATTTAGATCTGCAGTGAAAAATACACAAAAACACCACAAAAAGAAATAAAAGGTATTCTCTAATCTCTAGTCTAAGACGTAAATTTGACTTTTCTACCTAGATGACAATTAACAATTGAATCCAATTATATAATCTGTGGACATATAACTAATAATAGGTTATAAATAATACACAACGTATATATTATAATAGCGTCATTTGAATGAAAAAATCTAGAAGAAATAATAATTTATTATAAATACAAAATACTTTGTTTCGATTTATATTACACGCTCAATCGATGATAAAATTTTAATTCAATTCATAAAAGTATGAAATTTTTCATCAATGTTTCCTTGGACTGGAATAAATATTTGGGAATATTTGATACCTTGGTAATGCTGTTTGTTATTAATTAATATTTAATAATATAATTTTTGCTTCTGCTTCTTTGCTCTGTGGTTTTCCCAGTTGGTGTGGTTAGTTGTAAAAAATGTTCAAATACTCTGAAATGTTCAAAGACTGAATTGTCAATTGTCATACAGCATACTATGTACTAATAATATATCTATTATCTTTAGAGTTTAGACTTTATCTATGAATATTACACCAAACATTTACAGAGTTAGATACCAGGCCATAAACTCCAAAAAAAAAAAAAAACATTTACAGAGTCATAGATGAGTTAAGAATATTAACAATAAATATTATTTTTCTACGAAGTTTAAAACATAAACATTTTCTTCTTTTAAATTAATATTAGTCTTAAGAAGTCGAAAGAGGGTTGTCGAGGATAAAAATGGCTAGTAATAATTTAAATCCTCTAGAAGGTACAGCTCATCTGCTAGACGAACTGGACAGTATGTTTCTTTTTTTGGTAATAACTGGTATAGTATACTTTGGATCATACATTAACTAATTGTTATTTTTCATTAAGAAAAACTGATGGTTTTGCTGCGAGATGGGAGGACATTAATTGGATATTTGCGATGTGTAGACCAATTTGCCAATTTAGTACTCCACAAAACTATTGAGAGAATTCATGTTGGAAAGGAATATGGAGATATACCTAGAGGAATTTTTATAGTGAGAGGTGAAAACGTAGTTTTATTGGGAGAAATAGTAAGTGGAGCAATATACGTATACTGTAATTCATATTGATAATCTTTAATTAAATTTGAACAGTCTTGTTTACAATATTTCAACAGTATTTATAAAATGGATGTTAAATTTCATACTTTATGTTACAGATTGGGTGTAAAAATATTGTATGGTAAACTTATGTTCACATTACAGGACAAGGATAAAGAGGAAAATCTACCATTAACGGAGGTGTCTGTTGATGATATATTAGATGCCCAAAGACGGGAACAAGATGCCAAAGTTGAGCAACAAAAAATTCTATCAAAGGCTTTAAAGGAACGAGGACTTAATTTATTAGCAGACTTAGGACATGATGACATGTTCTAAGAAAAAAAATCTGATTCTATTATCTTGTTATTGATTACTGTTTAAGCAAAAACTTTTCTATTATTATTGTTTTATATTTCTTTCAAACTTCCCTTGCTGTATAAATTAGAAAATAGGTCATTAAAATTTAAATTATGAATCAATTATACAAATGATAATGAAGATTTGTACTAATTTGATGCATAAAATTAATCATTGGTAATATTAGAGATAGTTTATAAATTAGTTTTAGGAACATATCATGTTTTAGTAATTTAATAATTACTATAATACATCAATTCATTGGGCGGTATGGTTAATGGTTATTGGTTTGTATTTTAGTTTTTTATTACACAGTGAAGTAAGTGCCACAGACTGGTGTGAAAATTCTTAAGTTATCTACATAAGTTTTATGTATAATTTATCCTTTTGGCAACACCGAACTCTTGCTTATATAAAAAAAAGTGACCGACCGTTGTAAAATTGACAGTTGTCATTTTTTTAAATAGCGTTTATGAAAATACTTCTGGTTTGCACTTTGCAGATTATTTTGTATTTAGTTTTTTAATGCATGATTATGACTGTAAAATCACTGTTAATAAGCTTTAGATAAAATCCAACAGTGTAACGTAGTGGACTTATACTAGTGTTATGATAATTAAAGACTACTGCTAATGTTAACATGTGATAATTTGTTGCAAAGTGTTTGATTCATTACCATAATATATTATTGATACCGTGATACATAAAATACATAATGAGTTGCCCCGATATTAAACTCATCGAAAGACTCAGACAAGAAAATTTAGAACAGTTTTTTACTTTAGTGCGGATGCATTTATCTTTTGTTGTGGATATAAACACAGATGAGTATGTTTACATTTTTATTAAGTATAATATTTATAGATTGAGTTATATAAATAGAAAAAAACCATATATATTTATATATACATAACATATTCTTAACTGCACGTAAAAATTCTCCAAAACGTTGGTAAAAGCTAAATGAATACCTAATTATTCTATGTAGTATTAAGTACACCCTGCTTACATAAAATCTTTTTCCTTAAAAAATTATACTATAATTATCACCTTTACAGTGTTGATTGTTCAACTGATAAACCAAAACAATTCCGATGGAATTTTCACAAAAAAACAAAAAATCCAGGAACAACACCTAATCACAATGCAAACAATATCAAAAATAATGTTGAAGCTAATTCTATCACTGAAGAAGGGATTTCCAGACTAAATGAACTTATTGCCTTCCTCTCAAAGCCTGAAAGTAAGTTGTTCATATTTTTGATTTGAAACAAAAGGTCTCTCTGTTTGATTGTAAACAAAATATATGTAAGTTATTTGTGCCTTCAGTGGCCGACTCCTGTCTCAATATTTTCATGGGATTTATGTGAATCTGTTATAACAGGTTTATTTAAAATAGTCTCTATACCTGAACTCGGTGATACATCCAAAGTCGCTATAGCCATATGAAATTTGTATAAAGTATGCTTGAAACACTTACATTTAATTTTGCTTTAGCTAAATGGTTGCCATGTTCTAGCAGGTTGTAATAAAAAAATCCACTGTGCTTCAATTCTACACAACAATCATATTTTTACATTTCAGATGTTACCCAAGAAGGAATATTTCGTAGAACAGGCTCATTGAGTCGTCAACAGGAATTGAGGCAGTTACTACATACAGGATCAAACTTGGGCCTTGATGATAGTAAATTCTCTGTTCATGACTGTGCTTCAGTACTAAAAGGATTTCTGGCAGATTTACCTCAACCACTACTTATGGATCAGTATTATCAAACATATTGTACATTGGCAGGTTAGTTTACAGAGTTTTTTTTCTTAAAATAAAGCTATATAGATATTTCAATTAACAAAAGGTGTAATATTGAAAAAAATAATACAGTTATATAACTCATATTATCTTTGGTTAATGTGACTATACTTAATTAAAACTTCTGGTTAAATTAAAACTGGTTTAAACATAAATTTATTACATGGTCAGACCATAAACAGCAGTAATAGTAAAAAAATTTGTTTGTTCATCCAGGGGTTATTAAGTCTTCACATGTACCTATAGGAATGCAAGTTGTACTTGTTATATAGAGGATTCATCCAGTGTTTTAAATTCCAGCACAATATCCACCAAATGCTGAATCATCAGAGGGTAAACTATTGACAGCTCTACAGCTTTTATTGTTACTGCTTACACCATCACATAGAAGTTTTCTTGAAAGACTGTTAAGGTTGTTGCGTCTTGTCGCTGATAATGAAGCAAGTAACAGAATGTCACCAGATACACTGGCCACAATGTTTACACCACACCTCTTATGTCCGAGAAAGGTAAAAATCGAGTTCATTTACTACCTTAGTACATTGATATTCTCAACCATCCTTAAAAAATGGCTCAAATATAATTAAATGCTGGCCTGCTTCAATTATAATTTAGAATTTCTTGTTACACTTAGGATTAGACATTTATGTTCATTATCATTGTGTCCATGCGCGGGGGCGGCGAGCATGTTGCCAGTTTGCCTCGTTCGCCTCGTTCTTTAAAAAAAATAGTACAACGGAATGTTAAAACTAAATTCTTACCACCCGAAATAATATTGAATAATAAAATAATGTAAACATAAAATTTCTGACTAAGAAATATATTTAAATATAATTATTTTGCCTTATCCTAATCCTTACAAATTAACCACTAAGCAGAAAGTGACACTTAAGTAATTTCAAGTAACTCACAGTTAAGTAAATTCCGTTGCTTGGGCCTTAACACTCGAAAATTGATGATGAATGTAAAACAAAAGACGAACGAAAGGATTATGTTCGATTGTAATTGGTCAACCGCATCGCTAGTCCAACACGTTGTCACGCGATATGATGCGTATTACGTCCGTCTGACGAATCACAAACGAACGCCATGTTTCGTCTTGCGTCCCCCTAGTCCGGTTTTATATATAGATACATATTTGAAATTTATTTCAGCTGTCACCAGAAAACTTTCATGCAGATTCAATAGCTATGTCGCCGGTCATAAGCTACATGATACGACACTCGTGTAGGCTTTTTGAAGCGCCCGCGCAGCTCGCTACTGATTCAGCGGCGTACTTTGCTCTACGAGAAAGAAAACGGATCATGTCGCCTGATGTAGATTTGGATGAAAGCATTACTGATAGGTATGGTACATTTGAATTTCCCTCCTTTTTCATCTTTTAAATCATTTCAGTAGTTAAATATATACCAATACCTTCCTATCATACGCTTCCCTTTATTTTGGTCCATTACTCTTTCTTATTTATATAAATCTTCTAATTGGATTAAACAGTCACCTTACTTTATATCAATATATGTGTTTATTTTACTTTGCAGTTCAATCAAAATATCTTCCAACCCAAGACCTTATCTCTCTTCACTTGTTTCAATATAATTTACTCACTTCACCTCAACTCTACATTATATTTAAATCTAAAAATAAAAAGTTTTACCTCATATCCATTAAAAATAAATACACGTCATAGAAGAAAAAAGTACAGAAAAATATCTCGGGCTTAGATGATAGCGGTTTAGTGGAATACACAAATTGAGAACACCAGATCTAAGCTCTGTTCACTTATGGGATCACTTCGACACATTGCTCGGTGTATCCCCTCAGTACGTTACACCATCTACAACTCGTTGGTCAAGCCACATCTACTTTATTTAATTGAAGTATGGGGCCCCCTAAACTAAATTAATAAATATTCAAGTATTACAAAATAAAATTATAAAAATACTGTTCCACTATAATTATCTTCACCTACCATAAATATATTCGAGACACAAACATAATAATCTAAAACAACTTTATATTTATCACACATGTATTCTTGTAAAAAAATTTATAACAAGTTCTCTCCATACTAGTTTAGCATTCTCCAAACCCCACGTGTACGAAGTATCGTCAACGAGTTATCTTGCATTACCTAAAGTACGTACAACTACGGCAAAAAAATGTTTACCTACGAAGCGCCAGCTGTATAATAAACTCCCACAGATATAAAAAATATTACTTCTATCAATTCATTCAAATCGAAGCTAAGTGAATATGTTAAACAAAATTACTTTTAAATTCATTTCTTATTACTTACTTATTACTTACTTTTAATTCATATTTCTTTGTTTACTTTTTATTTTTTAAATTTATTGCATATACGGCTATATTTTATTGTGATTATTTTAAGAACGACTACAATGTTATGTTATCTAGAGTATTATTCTCATGTAAGTGACATTTGTTGTCTTTTTTGAGAAATAAAGTCTTTAAACCTAAATGGCAAATATTATTTGCAAGACTCGATATTTTAAGTACTATTTCAGACGTGGACATACTAAACTTGTTATGTGTAATACTCGCAATTTAAGTAAGGTTACATTTTTGACTGACTTAAAAAAGACGAACGAAGAGGTCTGTGTAATTTTCTATTTCTGATTTTTTTTTGTGCATCCTGAATAAATTATGTATGTAAAATATTGGTTATAAACTGTTTCATGCTTAAAACATGATGACAAAAACTAGTGTCTATGCACCACTGAAATAAATTCAATTATATAACTAAAAATAATATAAATTTGACACCTTGGCCTAATGGCTTCACCGTGTGACTGCAGTGCCGGATTAGCCATATAGCAAGAGTAGCAAATTCTACGGGCCCCGCGAACTTAGGGGCCCCGCGCTCCAACGCCCGTCTGACCGTAATAAAAAAAGTATTAATTTAGATAGTAGCGTCTAATATCTTGCGTACCTTTAACGCGAAGCGCTTAGTCTATGCTTCACTTCCACATAAAAATAAACTTGACTTTGTCAAGTATAATCGTAAAAATAAGTACGTATTTATCTTTTTAACGTTAATTTTCAAATTTTAATTATAATCGATATACATATTTAGACTAGCATGTTATTTGTACCCTTCAGATATTTATTTTTATGTAGGTATACATTTATTTTGCGAGTTTACGTAGCCGAGGTTGTACTTTTCTAATCGATTTTAATATAATATCGATTATAAGTATTTCGAGGAAACAGGCGAACTATTTAAATCCTAAAGCCTAACCAAGGGCCCCTAGGCAGAATTTGCTACAGGCCCCGCGCTTTCTTTATCCGGTACTGTGTGACTGTCAACCTGAGGCTGTGTGTTCGATTTATACCTGTGCACCAACATACTTTTCTCTCTCGCATTTAACACTCGATCGTTCGTGTATGAAAAGATAATGATAGAAGCGGCATTGGACCCAAAAAATCTTATTCATTATGTAGAAAAGAAAATTATTTTTTTAGGACAGCAGCAAGCACGGTGTACACATTTGTGGACCGTCACCGCACACAAGTCGAGAACGAGACGAACCCAACCGATACTGCGCTTGCGCAGCTTTACGCCCATATCCAGGCGTTGCCCGACTCACAGCATAAACGACGGCTTGTCAAACACTTCAATAGACAGAATGGATATGGTATGAATTTATTTTAAATATTTATGAATTGGATTTCAATGTCTAGTTTGCTTTCGAATTGGAAATTTCGATATACAACTTTATCGAATTCAATTAAAAAAAATATTACATAGCACAAAAGCTCCGTATTCATAAAAAATAAATAATTTTAATTGTTTTAATTAAAGTACTCTGTCTCCTTTTATCACAGCGTAATCACAATATCATAAAAGGAGATGAAAGAGTAGGTGCTTTAAGGGGGCAATAACATTGATTTTTCATGTTAATTTTTGCCATATATTAAAATTTCTTAATTTAATTAACATTTGCTTGTACGGCAAAAGAAAATATCGTGAGGAAATCAGAGGAAATAGAAATCTAAGGCCAAAAACCAAGGATTTTGTAGCTCCCCTTTTTGTTAAAACGATACAAAATTGCATTGCAATGAATTTAAGGTACCCCAATACAAATACAAAGAACGGGAAAGGTTGCCGGGTCGAGAAGTTTCGGCGATTCAATAAAACGCCACATATTTAATAAGGGTATTTTAAACAAAACACCAAAGAAAGGATCGACTTCCATGATCCATGCTATAGAAGAGGTATGTAAGCTTAGCATCTGCTTTTTGATAATCATTAATGTATACAAACATAGACTTATGTAAAGTTCCTTTAAATAAAATTTATGTAAATCAAAGACAATATACCCGACATTTCATAAGATATTATGTATATTACCTATAAAATACTTGACTCTAATGAAATAGTCGTCTTAACCTCTTAAACTTATAACTTACTTAATCATTATATATTTTTAGCAGAAACTGATTAACCTACAGAGAAACTAAAATTTTGACAAACTTTATGTTAATAGCACCTGTATTTTAATCCAAAAGATCTTAAATAACTCTCTTCATTGTAGCTTATTTTTAAACAAATCAAACATATTATCTTATTTTGCTAAAGCTACACATAAATTATTTAAAAAAATCTGTAAACTATGCCGGTGTGCATGTTTTTAAGGGATTCTTTAACATTACTCCATTTAATAAAGTTAAAGAGCATTAAAAATAATTATTTTTTATAATAAATGACAATAAATTTATACAACTAAATCCGTATCCATTTTATATTATTCCTAACCTCTTTCTAAATCATATTTTTAATTCAATAAAAGTGCAGAAAGTTTTAGAATAGTTTAAAAGAAATTTTAATCAATGTCTATGTTTGTATACCTACAGCATATCTAACCTCTGATTCATGATTTTTTTTCTGTCATTCTTCTAATTTTCCACCACGTGCTAAACGCATGCCTTATTTACAGAAGTGCAAAGGAAAATTGAAATTCTCTGACGATAGCAAAGATGTATCTCACAAAAATATCGTTCTTAAGAATTTAGCCAACAAAATGGCGAGTTCCGAATCTTTAGATGACGATTACGAGTCGGATGTTAGCAACGAAAGCACATTATCCGACGGCGCTTTAAATAAATCTAGGAAAATGAGTCCGAAATTCGTTTCAGAGCCTAACTTAAGCGCGTTAGACTCGAACGATGAAACTCCCAAAAACACAAAGAAACGATCGAGACTGTTCAGATCCAAAGTTGTCTCGCAGCAAAACAAAAAGTATCAAAAACGTTCCAATATACGCAGTACTCCGACATCCTGTGTGTCATGCGTTGAGGACCAAGATACAGATAGCGAAGTTTGTACGCCAGAAACTACGCCGAAGAAAAATAGACACTATAGCAATGATATAGAATTGAAAATTAATTATTTGACATCTACACCGGGGGTGTCTGAGGTTTTTGATGAGGAATGTTCGACGCCATATTCGATTAACTTTAGACGCGCCTCAATGTCGCCTATAACACAATCCACACAGAAGTTATCTAAAGCGATGCAGGTTTGTGCTTTGCATGTTTTGAGCATGAGTGTGTTAAATCATCTCTATGTTAACGATTCTCATTTCTAACGTGAATTTTCTGTTATAAATAAGTTTATAATTAATACAATTTCTATACAAAAAACGTGTGGCACTCGGGGGCTGCCGCGGTAAAGCTATTGCATAGCATTATCAACTTTATCAACTTATGCAATTATAATTATTTTTTTATTTATGCAGTATTCTTTTTCTTTAATATTAATACAAGTTTTTTCTTTGATATTAATTCAATCTACCACTCTACCAGACTCAGACTAACACGCCTATTTAGTCTCTCTCACCCGCCAGATAACGCGTACTGGCTGCACCGGCCGCCCTTCTACGTCACCGATCTCGTCAGAGAGATTTCAATACGCAGTATGCGTTCTGTCCCACTCTAACTTGTATTGGCCGCACCTATATTACGTCATCGTGTGTTAGGTTGTTTTTCGTTACGGAATTTTTTGATTCGGTCGCCGCACTCAAAGCCCGCGATAAAAGCTATGCAATAGCTTAAAAATCTGCTCGCGTCTGTAAGGGTATACAATTATTACGACATATCTCCTATATCCTAGAATTTTAGGGTTCGACTCGCGGCGAAACTTTACCCACGGAAGCAAAAGTATAAAATACTAACGTCCGGATTTATCAATAGTAAATCCGTCTTAGAAAAAAAACTGTTTCATTAGAGACTTAGGGTCCTTCTAGATAAAACCGTACTAATTCTTAAAAGGCCGGCAACGCACTCGCGAGCCCTCTGGCATTGCGAGTGTCTATGTCCGGTAGTAATACTTAACATCAGGTAAACCCGTTTGCCCTCTGTTCTATATTAAACTACCGACCACAGTATTAAGTATAATAAAAAATTAAAACAAATTTATAACAAAAGGACTTCTCTTTTTATCAGCGTAAATACATTTGATAGAAAGAGACGACTAGTTGTATCCGTGTATAATTGATGCTTACAAATTGTTTTACAGGAATCAATAATGACGCCACGTTCCCGCAAACCTTTAATAATAACAACGTCGGAACAGCGAGACATCCCCGAGACGCAAGACATTTACCAGTCTTTGTCTCCGAAGAACGATAGTGATTTCGTCTCTTCTGAGGACGAGATGATTCGGTCTAGTTATTCTTGTGAAAGGTATTTATTAGCTAGAAATTGTATGGGTGATTTGAGATATATTTTTAGTTTCTTATATTTATTGTTGACTTAAAATTTTTGGTGTGACTTGTTCACCTACAGAGGGAATAGCGAAATAGACAAGGGGGTGAAACGTTCTAAAGGAATTTGTAATCGAGGTTGCTGTTTTGACTATAATAATTTAATTTTACCCATTTACAAATAAAAAAAAGCGTTTTTAAAATGATTAATCACCTGGCATGCTCGCGCTGCGCTTGCCGTGACTATATCACCATTCCACCATTATACCCATCATGGAGTCTTAACCGACAAAGCATTACTTGAAAATGCATTAAAATAAAATAATAAAGGCATTATATGAATCAAGTTAAAAAAATTTTACTTGTGATGTGTTTGTTGCTAATTATTAAAATAAATGTAGTAAAAACAAAACACTACTTAATTAAGAAATGCTTGAATTTAAAAATAGTGTATGTTAATTATTTAAATGTACAGACAAATAAATACAAAATACATTTCAAATAGTATGTACGGCATTGTCATAATAACCAGAATTCTTTTGAAAATATAATAAAATTATATCAAAAAACTGCTAATATATATATAAAAGTATATATTTTTGATTATCAATGATTTTTTTGATTGCAGGTCAAATTCAGCAAGTGCATCGCTACCTCTTAAGCAATTCGATTCTCGATCGAATTGTTCAGACTACAGTCTATGCGCACCAAGACTATTCACGAACGAGAGAAATAACGATTTAAATACAACACTAATCGATGATATACCAAAGAAATCCGAAGACCAAAAATCGTTAACCGGCCCATTTCGGGAGTATTTATTAAGTAGATCGGTGCTGACTGCTACGCCGATCGATCTATCGATTCTAAATAAATCGAATGACGACGACAGATTGACTGATTCTTTATTATATTGTTTGGATGGTAATGTACCGTCAGATTTAACTTCATCCATTGGTAATTTGGCAGTCGATATATCGAATAGGTCACCGTTAAAACATTTGAATTGCGAGTTAAGTCCAAATAGGAAGAGATGTGGGAGTACGATAGATAGTATGGAGAATAAGAAAGTGATGATTGAGAAGGAAAATTTAAATAACTTTGAATTACGGGAAACTGATTTGTGAGAACGCAGTTTCGATTCCTAGCAAAACTGTTTTCGCGTACTTTGAAAATGATAAATGAAAAATTTGTTCCTGTGCCTATATCCTATGGTTATAGGAAGTTAAATATTTGTTTTTAATTTTGTTTGCTCTCTGTTTTTAATTAAGACGTCGCAGAGCGAATTTGCGTAAACTTACCTCCGTATAAGGTGCCTTAAGATAATTATTTTTAATTTGTCCGTTTACTTATTGTAAATAGCGTGTACGTATCGTATAGTTTATATATTTGATAAAACTTGTATTAAATATACCAAATAATACAATATACTGTATTTTTATTTACTTTATATGAGACACATAACACAGCATGCGATGATAATTATACAAGTGAGGTAACAATAGAATTGGCAGCAAACTCGGTAGAAACAGTTGACGAATTTGTTTGTAAACGATTCTCGATGATTGCTGAAAAAGAAGAGCACGGAAAAATTGTGTCAAATATTGATGAACAGCTTGAATGAAAAAAAAAAGGGTGCGTGTACTTATGTACGCGCGTAAGAAGTTATACTTCTTTGGCATTATTAAAAATAGTTTTTGATGGCATGGAAATAATTAATTACAATTAAATAATCAAAGTCTGGAAAAGGAGTCGTTATAGTCAATAAAGTTCAGTTTACATTTGAAAAATTAAATAAATAAATATTTATTATTATTCTCTTACATTAAGTGTAACATAAATTCTATTATTATTCGAATGTTGTTTTTAAATTATGTCCAATGCCGTAGCATCTTCCGTGGGCAACTTCATCATGATAATTTTGTGTCACGGTGCGCGCGCATCGTAAAATTTCACTCTCATCAATGTTTCATAACGCGCCTAAAGAAGTATAACTTCAAAAATACAAAATTTATAGAGCTAAGGAAAATGTTTTTGCTTTATGAAAGAAGTGTTGGCCTAGTGACTTGAGCGTGCGTCAACTCAACAAATCTCAACTATCGTGCGTTCGATTCACGGCTGTGCACAAATGGATTTTTCATTGCATGTGCGCATCTTACGCTCGCCAGTACGGACAAGGAAAATATCGTGAGGAAACCGGCATGCCTTAGACCGAAAAAGCTTCGTATGTGTCAGTCAGACACTGAAAACTCACCGCCTACGAAAAGGGATAGTTACTTAAATACAGGCAATAATTTGCTGTTTCGTAACGAGGTTTTAAAACTTTTTTTCAATATAGAGCAAAGAAAAATACTTACTATTTCTTAACGTAAACGGACTTTGATTTTTTAGCTGGTTGCACTTGAGCGGGTTTTTCACTTATACACAAACCCCTGCATTCTCTTGCAACAATGACAGGTGCTTTATATTTCTTCTCAACTTTCGGAATAGGTTCATATTTGCGAGGAAGTTCATAGATTGGTTGGTCGTAGTAGAGTTTAGGTTGTTTCTCTACAATCGGACTTGTCATGTATTTGACTGTGGCATCTGTATTTAGCTGGTTATATTTGACTGGTTCAGGCGGCTTGTGCTTGACTTTAGTTGAAGGTGAATTAGGTCTTTCAATTTTGTGTTGCGATTTTTTCCGTTTAAATCTAGCCCAGTTTATTGAATCTTTGTGCGTCGGTTCTAATTTTATTGGTTTTGGTTGTGTTTTTTCACTTTTAGGTGATTTAAAAGCGTTATGGAAGAAGGGTTTATGTTTCGGTTGTTCGATCGGCGATATTTTCGGCTTAAGACTTTCCCAGCGAATGAAATCTTTCAGGCGTTCTCGCTCAAATTTTTCCTGTTTCCTCTTGGCAACAGCTTTTACCTCTTTTTTATGTTCTTTTATTAGTTGGTTGAGCGCCCGTTTTCGTCTAAACCATCGACATATTGGTGTTCTGAATCTTCTCAATGGCGGTTGAGGGGCTGCGGCATGTTTACTTCGAAAGCAGTTTGCTTTTAGAAAATTTACCGCCGTAGGTTTCTTTATAGATGAAGTACGAGTTTTTGGTTTTATGAGTGATATTTTGATTGGCACTGGGAGATTTTGTGACTTCTCTACGATAATTTTGGGCCTGAAATATGTACTTTATAATTACAATGAGGTCCTTTTTAACTACCAATGCATTACATAATCGATATTTATATATGTATTTCGGAGTAGCAGCTTTGATTATATTCAGAATTTATAATCTTAACCCCGTATTCATAAACGTCCTACTTTTTCGTATCTCTAACATATAAACCTGACCAAACGTTTTTAAGATCGTAACCATCTGTAATATAAAATAAATACATTTTTTTGTTTAGGATTTGCTTACCCTGTATATATTCTAGTTACTTTTTCTTTTGCACGAATAGACGAGGGCATGGTCTGCCCATGTCATGCAAGAGTTTCATTAAATTTCGGTCATATTTGTAATTTATTTACATTTTTAATATTCAACTGTCTCATATGTAGGCTGGCTTGTCTTCGTTGACTTTGAATTGTCATTCAATTTATTTGAATGACAATGTGAATTAAGATAAGGCATATTTAATTCGAGCAGACAAAAAATAACCACAGAAGGAGACTGAAACTTTTTGTTACGCATTACGGGGCACTTTGTTTTTTTAGTGTATTGTAATACAAGTTCTCCCTTATTTATATTAGGGAATCACTTAATCAATCACTTTTCACGTCAAATATATAGCATAATAATGATATAGCGTTATTTTATTCCATAAAAATACAAACACAAGTCATTAACAGTAAGTAATAAAATAAAATGTTGTAAAACCCCTCACGGGTAAAGCCAAGGTATTCCACAATTTTCTATTTATTGCTACCTTTCCCTCGCCGTCATCACAATTTTGATTGTCCATCTGTCACAAGGCTGGCTTCTCCATCTTGTGCCTCGTGGCCGCAGCCATTTCACCAGTATTTGTGTCCACCTGTCGTCGTCGTACCTGACCACGTGTCAATTCAATATCCATTTTCTTTGAAGGGAGAAAATTAATGCATCAGTGATCTTTGTTCTTTTCGGATATCTGTATTTTGTCCTTTTGCTTGATGCCAAGGTAACTTCTCTCCATTCTTCTTTGTGTTTTTTATATCAAACGCCCAAGTCTGGAAACCGTAGCAGTTAAAACTGGTAAAAAATTAAAGTATAGTCTAGTTTATTTCCGATGTTAGGTTACCGATACCGAAATTTTCCAAAGAACCCATATATCCGCCAAGCATAAAGCCCAGAAGTTATAAGCTAACATTTTCACAAAAACTATTTTAACTTGAATTGTAATGGATTTACTTCAGCTTATAAAACCATCACAATCATCATTATTATTCTTTAATAAACCATGATTCCAACTGTTATCTTATCTCATAACGGAACTAAGAACATGATGGAGCATTAGCAAGTATTAATTTACTTTATGTTTTATAAAATATATGGTTTACTGTATGCTACTTAACTGGCCCATAATTTTATTAAATATACATATCGTTATTTTGGTTAAGACGCCAAAATGAGTGTGTATTTCGTACAAATAAAAAGGAACATTATCAAATCAATTTTGTCGTAATTAGAACGATTATCATAGAAATGTTGTGTTAATGTTGGATTCGAAAACATTACCCATTAAAATAGTTTTTTATGTTAGCCAATAGTAACACGCAAACATAGTAAAACAAATATATTTTATTATTAATCACTTTTTTCTTTAAAATCTTAAAGTCAAACCTGATATGCTAAGTTTAATGCATGCGACTGTCACGTTTGCAACCCTTATGAAACGCGTTTCATTATTTAAACTTTACATCAATTTATTATGAAAATTTAAATCATAAAACCATATGTCAACTCGTGACTACCTTTCTTTAGAGGCTCAAAACGTCGGGACAATTTTATCTTTCCACTAGTTATTTTAAAACCGATTTTTTTTTCAAACTTTGTATTCGTATATTACGCAGAATAAAAGTACTCTATTACTATATACCCTGCGTTGTAAGACAAGTGGGATATCTGTTAATTGTGTAATATTGATAATTTATGATAAACTTGGTATTAAAAGCGGCAGCACTAATATGAAATACGCCACGAACTGAGATGTCGCAGTTACCAGTGTAATATTGGTTTAGCATGTGTTTCCTTGTTGCATGACTTTTTATTTATTTAAACGATTTTTATTGCGACAATGACTTTTACTAAAATTACTAGTCTGTGCTTAAAAGTGAGTACATTAAAGAAATGTATTACGAGGAGACCTTTGTGCCTGCAACGGGACTTTAGTGTTAAAAGCCGTCATTTAAGTGTAAGTATTTTTTTTTAGTGTAAATAATTATTTAGATGTTTATTAGTGATAAATATTACAATATCTACGAGTAGTTGCGACTGAATCCCTAGCGTTTACATTCAATTAAGTAAGATAAATATTTCTTCTAAAATTTAAAACAATTTATTAATCTGGAAATTTATAACACGTCACATTTTTAAAAGGTATTTAATATTTATGTCTACATATATATGTATATATATGTTAATATACTATTTCATTTAAAAATATATTCGAAGTCAAAATGTAAAAAGGGTCACCTCAATGTCATATTAAACCTTTTATTATCTTCATTATAATATGATGTTTGAGACTTGAAGATTGAATGAATATTATTAACGAAGAGTTTAATATGTATATGAATAGACCTAATTAAAGCCAGACCTAAGTCTAAACCTAATAAAACAGAATTTACATAAACTTAATTATCTATGACTGAGATTAACACGTTGTAATAAATTTTCGTTTAAGCTTTTATAGAATAATTCTTTCAAATTAAATCATTTTAATTTTCCATTTAATTCATTTTTCTTAAATATATTTTATTTCTTGTCATTCTTGGAATTTACATTTTAATAAAATATTATTTTTTATTTAGATTTTAAGTTCTTTGAAGGATATTTTTATTAAATAGGTATAAATTCACAAGACATTAAATCATGATTATTTCTATTTAAAAGTTGATGAATGCTATGAACAAGGTATATTAATTATAGGAACGTATTTATCTTAGTTGAGCGAGCATTATTATCTCTAGACCTCCTATTCTACACAGTTCTTCCCGGGTTCAAACTCTCAAGGCAAAACATTAAATAATTATCAATAAGTAAGATCAAGTCGTTAAGGTTATACAGTTCGTTTAATAAAACTGGTATATTTGTTTGGGAATAATATTGTCGCGGGTTAAATAAATAGTATAATTTTTATTTAAAAAAAAATTACATCTTGCTTAGGCATGGGATGATGAATATGATTTTCAATTGTTTTCAATTGCTATTTAGTACTAACATCTGAAATCCTAATGGTGAGGTTTAAAACAATTAACGATCGGAATAAAGAATACTTCGGAATGACTGGGTTCTCGAAATTAATTAAATTGTTAGGGATGCTTATGGCTTCACATTGACGCCGTTTGATATCAAAACGTTCCGTAGACTAGATAGAAATCTTAAACTAAAGATGAACTGTGATGATACTGAAATATGTATATATTGTATATTATAGAGATATTTATGACAATTCAATTGCAAATGATAAATTATTTGCGGTTGTTGTTGTTGTGAAAAGTTCATCACTGTGAAACGAACAACCACAGCTATAAGTGCTTTAAAGTTAAAGAAATCGGTTTTGTTAAAATAACAATTGCGGGTAGAACGCAATTTATTATCAGCTAAACAGACTGCAGACATGACATTACAGAGCTGACCATGGCCAAAGTAACACTGCACTGAAAAACATTGACAAAACGATACGAATGCATAGCTAACGCATAATATGCACGTTTGTTTGCTATGTATTTATCACCAGAAAGTCCGTATTTATCGACACAAGCTCATAAGTTAATGATTTCGTTTTGTTGGTTTATATTATGTACACTCACATTTAAGTTTGTCGTATCAACGCTGATAAATGTTCTCATTTCGTTTATCATTGTATGGATTCATACGCGGCAGCTGCTCGTGACAGTTGGTTACGTTTTGAAATAGGTCAAAAAGGTGTATTTTATTAAAAAATGTAATTTCGTGAAATAAGGAAAAGAGGTTCTTGTGTTTTTTTTTATAAACGGCTCGTTATTTCTTTTTTTTTATTGCTGGCCAGTTTGTACATCATGTTACTTGCAAAGACTTGGTTTGTCTTTGGAAGGAGGTCTTATTCCGTTATTGGAATCGATTCATTATCAGCTAGAAAAATAAACACAGGCCAAGAGGTGAGTTTAAACTAAACTCGTGTTTTTAATAAGTACTTTATTATTAATTGCTTTATCAATTGAACTTGAAGATAATGTTTGTGTTACTTAATCTTAAGGGTAATTATATAAAGCTTTTTACAAGCATATCCTGTATTTTAATATGTTCGAAAGCCATGGTTACCTATTTTAATTGGCTTACTTTTGATGCTTCGGATTATTTTAAATGTTAAAATTGAACATTTATTAAACATTTTACGTTATCTCTTCGTTTGTCTTTTTATACATTACAATACACCAAAATTTGTTTTATGCTTTGAACAAAGATGTAGGTGTATATAAGGTATAAAAACATACAGTTACGTATACTATTTAAATTACAATAAATAGCAAGATATTTACTTATAAAATAATAAGAACAAATAATATTATCTTTTTCTGCACACATGACTTAGTAGATTAATGTCAGCAAATAAGATAGGTACTTATGTATAAACTAGGTGTAAGGCTACAGGGCTTCCAATCGTGATTGCGATTTCCATATTAAGTTTTCGTACACAGTTCCGAGTATGCAAAATCAGTATATGGATATTGAAAGATCGCATAAAGAATGTTTTCTAACCAGCCAGTCAGCCATTCGTTAAAATATAATATTAAACCTATCAATGATGTTGGCATTGGTTTACAGCAATCTCTATTTTAAAGTCTCATCTAATAAAATAATATATGTTATCATACATACTGATATACCTAATTACATTATTTCCGCATACAGTATATAATTGTAAGTTTTATAACCTAATCATTGTGATTAGTTACCTTCAATGATGTAAATGCTAGTCATTTGATTGCAATGCAAATAGAAAAAACTGTTTGAGGTTGAATGACAAAGTAAATAGCAATATATGTATAAATTCTACTGTATTGTTATAAATTTTCTTCTTATCTTTGAAATTTCTTTTATTTAACGTTACTTCAGTCAAAACAATTAGACATTATTCTAAACGGTAGCTATACTTATTAAAACGTATTTGCGACCATGTTTAAAATAAAGAACAAGAATACAATTTTAAACTGGCGCGTAATTAAATGAAAAATAAAAATTCAGATATTCAATTGTCAACTGTCAATTGAAAGTTTGCTGCGTTGGCGGCATTTATATTGGCGCCAATTTAGTATTCATAATAACCACTTTTGCACATATTTATTAGACCTTGAATTAATAACGTGCATTTCCGTACACATATTATATAGCTACACTACGTATTAGAATATATTGTGGTTGAGACAAGTTCATATCAATTACCGCACGTGTTACATGCGTGAGTACGTTTATTGTATTGCAAATAAAGATTGCTTATTTATTTTATATAACTATACTTACTAACAAGCTTGTCATTGTCTTCGTAGGTATTTAATATATCTGTTTTATCCTTTATACTTAACATGCTTTCTACCCTTTTCTACAACGTTTTTTTATAAACTCACTCGTGTCAAAACTTAGAGGATAGACAGTTGACACTTGACGGGAAGGCAATTCTAAACAGGGTGGTGAATATTTAAAGACCTTAAAATGTAACAATGGTTAAATCTTTTGAGCCTAGCTCAATTGTTATGCCAGCTCCTGGAATTTAGTCCAACGCGGAAATTAATTTTTTGGTGGTTGGTAGCAGGAGATTGATTATTCGGCGACATCCAATGTAATCTTATAGAATCGCATTAGTGTACTTCAAACTAAGACTCTTAAAAAGAAACCTTATCAATATATACATTTTTAGTGCATTTTGAAGTCTGTTCTAGTTTCGAATGTGAAACAAAGTCTGCGCCATGGGAGACTGGTACATATAGCGATCAAAAATATTAAAAAATAAAATAGCATTTATGTCTAAACCTGTCCTTCAATCTTTTATTGTTTTGATATAAAGGACCCTTTGAAACTTCCGAGTTTTTATATCCAAGCGTCAGCAACTTTGCAAATTGATGACCAGCTTTAACTTTGATCCGTTTTACAATATAAATCTTCTTAACATCCTTCTCTACTTAAAACTTAAGCTTTAATTAATTATGATTGAAAAATTCAATTCTTTACCAAATCCAAACTTTGATAGGCAAATCTTTTTGATACAGGGAAATGAAAGTGCCTGCTATTATTTTTTTCTATTGGTAGTATTTTATTCTATTTATATTTTTAAGGTAAGCCAGCCTTATGTGCGAACCAAACACGTCGGGAATTAAACCCAGGACCTCAGGCACATACGCCATGTACGTTTACCATTGAATAACTTGAAAACTTGGCATAAATATTATCTATGCTATTCTCAGAGTCAAATCAAACTGAAGTTATAAAAATATATAATCTAATATATGCATATTGTTATGTAGTGTTAATTTTAGACCCTACAAATCAGGTATTTTTATCACAAAATAATACTGATAGAGTCACTACTATTTTATTTTAGTACGTAATATAAATTCTTCGAGGATTTCTGAGAAATCGGCGTGAATTTATAAGTGCACCTTAGTATTTCTAATAATGTTTTTATTTCAGTACATACATTCTTTTCGAAAAAAATATATTTTGTTCAGAATGAATTTAATTTTTATTCAGATCGAGATACGAAATTCAGTTGCACTTTTTTCTTTGTCCTTTAATGAGCAATTTTATAGTTTCGCCTTTAGTTTAAAAAGTTGTTTAATAAAAACAGTTACAATGTATAATTAAACAACTTTCAAATTTTCCACGTAGAAAATTCTACGAACCGGTTATAACTAACATAAAGAGGAGCAAAACTGCTTATAAAAATATTACTATAATTCTGTTGAAATTAAATTGTATAATTAAGTATATACTAAATGTTGATTGTTGATACCGAAGCACGTGTTTCAATAGGGTTATTGTGAGCACGCGTTACCAATAAAGCGTCGAGACCGATCTTTATAGGCTCGTAAAAGAAAAGGGACGTTTTTACAACACCCAATACTTACAAAAATCCTATATAAAGTAGCAGACCTTCATAATTTTTACTATAATAAGCTTTCGAACAACGGTCTGGAGTACCGTATGATTACAGTTGTCGAAAGATGGTGTTGGACAATTGTAAAGATTCGGATTTAAGACTTTCGGATCGTTGGAGTTTCGAGATTGAATACGATGTTTTAGACTATACTTATTTGTACTTAGCTCAAGCTTGACACTTGAAAAGCCTTGAAGTGCTCAGATGCTTTCTTTATCTTGTTACACAATACAAAGTTCGAGAAACTTTGAGAATTGTTTCCGTACGTGACTTGATATTTAGTTATTTAATTTATTAATTTTATCATCTTCAAGGCTACTTCATGATTTTGATACCTTTATTTTATGTAGTTAATTTAATTCAGAATTCCTTTATTTCTGTTATAGAGTTCAAATGTCGACAAACGTGCATTGGGTAGTACGGAGCGAAAACAACGAACATTTTCAGATAGAACGCAACTGAAATTTGCGAGGCGTTTAGTGGTCAAGTTGGGAAGTGCAGTTATCACGAGAGAGGATGGAAATGGACTAGCTTTAGGACGATTGGCTTCTATTATTGAACAGGTAAATGTACATGTGACCTATATTTCTTTGATAGTATTCACAGTTGAGATAAAACTACATATGTGATTTTCAATTGACTAACTATCCTTGAATGAAATACATGACAAAACTTCTATTTGTTTTATTTTAAAGAATTATCAGATTTTTTTTAATAAGACTATGTATTAATGCATTTAATGGAGCTAGAAAAAAATATTCCTGTAATTTGATACTCAATCAACTCAATACTAAATCACATGATGAGGCAATTCAAACTACTAGTTTAGTTATGTTCCACTGCAGTACAATGGTCAATGTATTACAAGTTGTTAAAATCACCATAAGGTGTATAATGAGATCCATTATCTAAATTGTAGGTAGCAGAATGCCATCACGAAGGTCGAGAGTGCATTATGGTGACAAGTGGTGCCGTGGCCTTTGGAAGACAAAAATTAACACAAGAACTTCTTATGTCATTGTCTATGAGGGAAACACTTTCTCCCAGTGATCACACAAGAGAGGTAAATTTAAATATAACTTAATTTTTAAGACATCTTCTATTTAGAATTCATCGTGAAAATTCATTTCACCATGAAATTACTTACCCTTTTTTATGATTAAACACGCTTGAGCAATACCCTTTTTATTGAAATTAAAAAGTACAGATGTGCAAACATTGAATCTTATGATATCTTATGATAAAACTCTTTTTAATCTGTATGATACCAATTATATTTTTTTTTAAATATTTGTCACCTAAATTGGGCTCTTTTTTGTATATTGTTAAAAATATATTTGAAATAAATCCACCACAACAAGACATAAACCTCGGCAGTCTCAACTGTAATTCAGGAGCCTATCACTTCAAAGTTTATATAATTAGAGATATTCAAACTAACTTAAATTAACAATTAACATGCGTATAATAATTGTTAATTTAAGTTATTTTTAATAATTAATTCATTTAAAAGTAAACATGCCACAAACAGCAGTATTTCATTTCAATTATATATAAATACCCGTTTATTAATTTAATTATTAGCTAATAGTAAATGGCATGTAAGCTGTTACAGCCGTACTAATGTGAACATTTAAATTAGTCATTAATATGATTAGTTAACAGTTTAGGGTGCTGAATAATGTAGATAATCCGCAGGTGTATGGGCAAATCTGCATAGATTAATCAAGTACAATAGAGCAACATTAATGATTGGAGGCCTCTACTCAATAATTGATTGTTTCTATTTGTATTATCCCATTTCAGTGGCGTTTATTGAACTAAAATCAGTTCATTAGAAGTTATAATGATAATATTGATTGAGGCCTTAGAAAGATAACCTTAGTTAACATACACTTATAT
Source organism: Pieris macdunnoughi (assembly GCA_905332375.1). NCBI lineage: Eukaryota > Metazoa > Arthropoda > Insecta > Lepidoptera > Pieridae > Pieris > Pieris macdunnoughi. The sequence continues at coordinate 897,749 of CAJOBZ010000016.1, forward strand.
TATATCTTAAGAATAACTATTAGATTTAATTGAAGTTAAATTATGACATATATGTATCAAAATGTACATATTTGAAACGTATACTCAAATTATGAAATATTTGGAAACTATTTCAAAATAATTATTAAAGTTTTAAATATGTTTTTACGTAGAATGTTACGGATATTTTTGGTGCGCTCGGAGCTAAAATATGTTCAATAATCCGTGATATGACTAATATCATGCCTCACAGAAGAATGTTCTTGGCTTTGTATAGTGTACGTTGCATACAAGGCACTTAATTTTATATCGTGATGTGGACAGGAGCTATTTATTGCAGGATGCTGGGAGTATATTGGATCCTCGGGCTGCGGCTGCGGTCGGTCAATCCGAGCTTATGTCAATGTATGATGCTATGTTCTCGCAATATAACGTAAAAATTGCACAGGTATGATACTTAAAAATAAATTATTAAAATATTTTACTGTACGGTCGTAATAAGCTAACGGCGTTTCTCTAACTTTTTATTTTTTTGGTTGGTTTTAATATGTTTATGAAAAAGACGGTCAGACATAATATATAACAAAAGACGGACAGTATAATTCACGACATTTTTGTTTAGCTATATATTATTGTATACATACATAGTAACAGATTAAAATTGTGTTCAATTAGAATATATAATAGATAACCATTGATTAAAACATTTTGATAATAAGTTTACAACCCTAACACACTTGAAATGTATGAATTTAATGGACCGTAAAATGAGAAAGGTTCCTAAAATAATTATAATAGATTTTATTATCACGAGCTTTTGGTTTAAAAACTAAAATATTGCAAGGGTTAGGACGGACTGTTAAATTAATTACTCTTTTAAATTAAAATGTCTGCATTTGATAAAGTTTTCGTGTTTTCAATTTATAATTACAGTTATAAGAGTACATATTTTAATCTTGTTTTAACTAATTTCAAAATGCATTGGGTTCTTGAAGAATATTATATTTTTACACATAATTATTTGGGAAAAGAAAAAGATACAAAATACTTAAATTTATGTTATTTTTTATTATATGTTTAATTTATGGAAGTAGCATTGCATTATAAATTGCACACGCAAGACGGTAAAGCTAACTTATAAAGCAAAGGATTTGAAACAGTAATTTACTATTGTTGACATTCGTATAAAAATATGATACATATATAACTATAACACCATATTATATATATAACCTATAACAAAGGCTTTGTCATCATAATATTTCTATGTTATAGTAGTCAAATTATGACTCCATATTGAAATCGGCATCGGTAGTATATATACTTGCTGATGTAACTCCTTACACAAATCACAAGATTTAGCTACTTTGTTGGTATTTAAGACAAGATAGTCATAGAAGACATTGTACATGGTACAGCACTAAAGATTTAATTAATATTTTAATTATTCTAGTTTGTAACTTCGCAGAATAAATTACAATCGTTGTAGGAAGTCCTGTTGATAAATTACACGGTTTGAGAAGAAAACTATTTTAATATCGGTCGCCTGAAGAAACAGTGCCTTTTCAGTATCCCCCTATACATTACGTCAAGTAGAAACTTCGACTTTAATGCGAAACAATTTCCGCTACTAGGAATTAGTAGTGGAATAAAATTCGCTTTAGTGCGGAAATATTTTGTTACGGAATTAGTTTTAAACTTAATTTATAACATCTCACTCGCGTCTTTAGAAATAAAATAGAATTGCATTTCATTAAGAACAAAGTCTTTGTTATTTACCAGTTAAAACTTGGTTAATTGCAAACGCTTGTACCTTTTCTTTTTTTAATTAAGTGCCATTAGCATTTATTTACAATGCTAAGTACGAGACTCTATGTATTCAGTAAATGCTATTCAAAGGCAGCATTATTCAAAGACAAGTTTTGGCGCGGTCAATCTGCCATCTGTCAAACTATGACAATATTGTTTGCCTTACGTCCGGGCTAAAATCCATGTTTAACGTATACTATAGAACGTATACTATAGAACGTATACTATAACGTAACTTATTAATTAATTCGACTGTCTCTTATAACTTATTAGTAAATCGATTTCCTCAATACAGTTCTATTCAAAACATGACGTCGTAAATCGTTTTACACTTACACATGTCTAATAGACGTTTCTTTGTTATCTTCATTTATAATCTCATAAACAACTGTTCGTTTCATTGAGTATCTATGTTATTATTAATCACTACTATTCCTTAAGCACATATTGATTATGCTGTAATCCTCAACGGTTTTTATACTAGTATTTTGTTTTATATAAATAGCTAACAAAACAACAACTTATTATGACGTAAATTCTATTGTTTTGCAATCAAGCGTAACTATAAATTCAAAAACGAATAGTTACACCTTTAATTATGCATCCATAGTATTTGTCAGAAATTGTAAATAACAAAAAGTATATGTAATTTATTGATAAACTCTATATTACAGGTATTAGTCACCAAACCAGACTTCTACAACGAGGAGACACGGAAGAATTTATTCTGCACCTTATCAGAGTTGATATCATTAAACATAGTGCCCATAGTTAACACGAATGATGCCGTCAGTCCCCCGATGTATATTCATGATGACACTGTTGTACCTGGAACAGGGAAGAAGGTAAGAATAGTGGTATTAATTTTTATGAATAAAGTTTTGGTTTGAGCATTTATTAAGGGTTTAAAAAGGACATATTTTTGGGTAAACTGAATTAATTTTTTACATTTTAATTGACATTGAAAAGGATCATAATTGCAGTTTTCTATGTAAACGGAGTTTTTTTATTGCTAGTCACAGAGTTGTAGCGCGCCTACTAATTACTGCACTGAATTTGATGACCAAATAAACAATCTTGCTATCGCCGTTTTGGTATAGATTCAGAAGGCATTAAGCAAACATCATGTTTTTTTTTAATTCCTGATCTTTCGATGTAACCTACTGTACATAATTTAACAATGTAGTCACTAGCCAATATAGCGAGTTAATAGTTATGTATACATATTCTTTAACTATAAATAAACAAGCAATCATTATTCAGACAAGACTAATGGACAGAGCGTAAAATTTGCAAGATTATTTATGTGTTTACATTAATGTAATTAAGTTGTACTTAAATATCAGATATTTTTTTCGCTTCAGTCAGAGCTTCATATTTACAGTTTTTACGATACCCAGTATTGATGTCGTACTTTTATTAGTCTCTAAATAATTCGTGGATATCCCTACGGTCTTTATTCCAACACAAAGAAAACTTATATTCAATCCTCCGGTGTGAGACTCCGTAAAAATAATCATAGTAATATCAGTAATAATGTTAAATCTCTACTTCTACCAGAAACTTGTCTAGCGAAATATATTTTCTTAAGTTATTTGGTACAGTATAAGACAAATACCACACTTATATTTTGCATAGAAAGTACCCTCTTTATTTATAAAAACCAAATCATTTATAACTAAAGTACTCTTTTGTCTATTTCTAATAATTTATACTGTCATGAAACAGATATAACTGTAGTACAATTATTCTTCCTTTTTTTATATCAATAAATGAGGTGATAAACGTTAATTACTGTTTAGTAATACATCTAGAACTTTTAACAGTTCTCTACTAGCGTTACGAAATCGTACTAAGGGCGATATCAGATGCAATCTTTACAGTATCGTGGATAGAATGGTCATTGTTTCTTAGCTGCGTTAACTTTAACCACCTAATTAGTACAGCCAAGCCTCGTTGGCAATACCGCAAAACCGTGCTAATCTACATTCAGTCAATTCGAACCTAATGCAAAGTTTAATGCTGACTGTGGGATGAAACTTTACTGTTACGACAAGATGGTTTCCCCAGTTATGATGCCATTCAAACGTCATGCTAAACCCTAATGGGTACTTAGTTTCGGGGAGCGCCTTAAAGACTGCTTATGGTTGAATTCTATCACTGTATAAGCATTGTTGCGAGGTGATGTAAATGTCTTTAAGATATTTTGACGTATTTTTTATTACAAAAATACTCATATTTGCATTTTACTTTTGTAAAGAATATGTCTTTTATGCATATAGGTTTTAATTCACATTGTTTAGTCAATATTGTATTAAAACGAAATTGTTACAACCTTATTTTTAAACGTACTTTAAACCTTCAACAGTAATTGAATGTTTTAATACTCTCGTGTGTCAATATAAGTATTAGTAGTACATAGGTCATTTAACGACTTAAGTTTTTTAGGGTATAGGTATAAAAGATAATGACAGTCTCTCAGCTCTCTTAGCAGCAGAGATCCAATCAGATCTCTTAATTATGATGTCAGATGTTGACGGTATCTACAACAAGCCGCCGTGGGAAGACGGTGCTAGAATGATGCACACGTACACTTCTAAGGATAGGGATTTAGTTCAGTTCGGTCAGAAGTCGAAGGTAATTCTTTTGTTATTCCAAAATAAAGTGGGGCATTCAATAACGTTTTTTCACATAAAATTCCTGACGCATTTTTATAGGTTGGTACTGGAGGTATGGATTCTAAAGTTAACGCTGCAACGTGGGCTATGGCGAGAGGTGTAAGCGTAGTGATTTGCAACGGCATGCAAGAGAAGGCTATAAAAACTATTATCAGTGGCCGAAAAGTTGGTACATTCTTCACAGATAGTCCCACTACTTCTACTACGTCTGTGGACGTAATGGCTGAAAATGGTAAGAGTGTCTTACATCGTGATAAAATTGTGAAATAAAAAAAATTATTAATTAATTTTAAATTATTTCAGCTCGATCGGGAAGTCGCGTATTACAACAGCTTAGTCCAGCTGAAAGAGCCTCAGCTATTCATTCTTTGGCTGATCTTCTTGTTGAAAAGAAAGATCTCATTCTAGAAGCCAACTCTAAAGATTTAGAAGAAGCAACTAAAGGCGGCTTAGCAAAACCTCTCTTGGATAGACTGGCATTGAGTCCAGGAAAGTTGAAAACATTATCGATAGGCTTAAAGCAAATTGCCGACTCCAGTTACGAAAATGTCGGAAGGTTGTTGCGCAAGACAAAATTGGCTGAAAATTTGATACTGCGTCAAGTCACAGTTCCAATTGGGGTTCTACTTGTGATCTTTGAATCTCGGCCAGATTCTTTACCACAAGTCGCAGCCTTAGCTATGGCCTCTGCAAACGGGCTTTTATTAAAAGGAGGCAAGGAAGCAGCGTATTCAAATAAGGCTTTGATGGATTTGGTTAAGGAAGCTTTGCAAAGTGTTGGAGCTCAAGATGCCATATCATTAGTATCTACACGCGAAGAAATCAGCGATCTGCTTGCGATGGAGAAACATATAGACTTGATCATACCTCGAGGCTCGTCAGACTTAGTTCGCAGTATTCAAAAGCAATCGCAGCACATTCCAGTATTAGGTCACGCTGAAGGGATATGTCACGTTTACCTGGACAAAGATGCAGACCCATCGAAGGCCTTGAAAGTCATAAGAGATTCAAAATGCGATTATCCGGCCGCATGTAATGCAATGGAGACTTTACTGATCCACGAAGATCATTTATCGGGAAGTTTGTTCACGGATATTTGTAGTATGTTGAAGAATGAAGGCGTCAAAATTAACGCTGGGCCGAAGTTGTCCGGGCATTTGACGTTTGGACCGCCCCCAGCAAGAAGTATGAAGCATGAATATAGTGCTTTGGAATGTTGCATAGAAGTTGTGAGTGACATTAATGAGGCGGTGGATCACATTCATAAGTTTGGCAGTTCACACACTGACGTGATTATAACGGAGAATGGTAAGTCGCAGAGTTAATAACATTCACAATGTACGTCTGTCAGAATACAATATTTTTAACGTGCCTGTGAGAAATCGCTTTTTAATGATAAGGATTTTTACTAAAGGAGAACTAATACATAATGAACTATGTATTTTTTTAGAAAACGTGTTCCATACCGTATTGTCACTGACATTTATGTTTTATTCGCATGTCTATTGCTTTCAAAAGTATATTATATGTAACTCACGCAAAAAAATACAAATTGTATATTATTATTGTTTGTATCTCGCTTGCAATTCACGAGTTGCTACCAAAAGAATGAAGAGGTTCTTTAGAAAGCTGGGGACACATGTCTAACATGAGCAGGGGCCCCTACGAGACTCAACTCATTTGATGTGTAGCAGAGGACTATTACTGATATTCCTAAATTAATATTGTGTAAATAAAACCAATTGAAAATTGCAGATAATACAGCCAAAACGTTCCTCAACTCAGTAGACAGTGCCTGTGTCTTCCACAACGTGTCGTCGCGTTTCGCAGACGGATTCCGTTTCGGACTTGGCGCTGAAGTTGGTATCTCCACGGCGAGAATCCACGCTCGAGGTATTTATTATTTCTTATTTCGGATGGAAGTAGTAGGCTATATAAAATATACACTGTTGACACACACATATGTATGATTTTTGCGTCATTAGAGGACTATACATTGAATACAACTTCAACGTATATTAACATAATTTTCTAATTACGTTTCGAGTAGTTTTCAGCAACAGTGGAAAGCAAAAGTCTCTACTATCAATGTTATAAACTCACGTTTATATCTGTTAAACAAGTTTAAAAAATGTATGTATGTGTGTACTTTACACATATTTTTGTGTTATTCTAATGCTGGTTTAATAATTTGAGAAAATTAATAAATAATTACGCCGGAGTCACCAATATAATATTCATAGTTGTTTAATATATAAGTTTAATGTCTGCTCTCAACAACATGGTATATGCAAATTAAACGCGCTACATAAGAACCCCTACAGGAAATTATTAGATTATGGTTAGATAAAATTTACTTCAAAATAATTTCACTAATTCTGAAACATTGCATTTGGTACAAGTAAATAGCATAATCATAGCATTAAAATTTAATCTTGAATTATGTAACTCTAACATTTGGGGCCGCGGGTTGCAAACAAAACTTTAACATCTGCTTAACTTTTGGCGTGGTTTTCAAAATAAATAGTAGAGCTTTACAATAGAGGTTTCTTTGATTCATTAATTACTTAATTAAACAGGTTATTATGGATATATGTGAGTGATATACACAAATGTTTCTGTGACTGATACAGTATTTTATATATTACGTAGAAGTTTCCTCATAATGTTTTACATCATCATACAACGAAGTTTTATTATATTTATGCACAGCCGAGCTTTGAACTGACCATTTTAGAGTCGAAAGTCTCACGCTTAACCACTAGCTGGAAATAAAATTATAATTTAATGTCATATAGCTTTTCACTTGTACTCTCTGTGGTAATCCACAATCAATAAGTTACTGAAATAAACATATTTCTAAAAATGTGTATATATATGTACTAGCGTTTACACAAACCCTTCATTGCAAATCAAGTTTGATATGGCAGAAATATAAAATTGTTGTTTTGTTTGAGGAATCTCTCAATTTGAACTTTATTTTCAAAATTATTGACGACTTTTAGTAAAAATACAAGTATATTTTTGTTGTCAAATGAAGTTTTTCAATAGATCTTTGTTCACGTATAGTAGTTCAGTGTTTATCCGCTGAGATAAGAGAGAAAACGTCTGGATTGATTTTAATTATAATGTTGATTTGAAAATCATTCATATTTAAAATTCTTATAACTTTAAATGTATATTCGTTCCTAAATTACCACTTAAATGCAAATACTTGCATTAAATAATAAAATCTCGTTAGGTCAGTTATTGTGTGTATTGACAAAATTAAACTATTTCTCATCAGGTCCTGTGGGTGTCGAAGGTCTTTTGACAACAAAATGGGTTCTTGAAGGCACCGATCACACTGCAGCTGAGTTCAACGAAGGCAAGCGTCAATGGCTCCACGAAAAACTACCTATAAATTGACTCGCACATTTTCATATATTGCTGAAAATTATATATGGATATAAATATTAATTATACACACATACATCTATAATTAACCTTAATGTTTTTTGTTAGGAAGAAATGTTTAATAGTTTAATTTAAAATGTATAACTACATAAAAGTAATCATTTTATTTATTTATGATTGTATGATTTTAAGTAAAAATAGAATATTTATATTTTGTATTTGAAATAAATGTTTTTTATGTGTATCATAAATTATTTCGTCTCTGAAAAGCGAAATTAATTAAACTACTAATGAATAGCAATTAATATTGTCACTATCACGGTATAATCGAAATTAAAGTTACGTTTGTACAACCCATGCATATTCAATTAGGTTTTAATACATTTATTTATTATGTATGCATCATTTAAATATACTGAATAATAAGATTATACATTTCTTTGTCTGCCAATGCGCTATAACTATTAAAAAAATAAACAATTTTATTCGGATATATCCCGAATCCGAATTGGTATTATTAATACGAATGTGATGGAATCATATTCGTGCGTTATATTTCGCAAACCCGTGGGACTGAGGTTGCTATGAAAAGGTAATGAGCGGACATAGCGGATTTTTGTGACAGGATACTCCTTTTGTTCATTATTCATTAGTAAAAAAACTTATAATACCTTGACTGAATACTAAAGATATTATTGCTAATATGATTTTTGTTATTAGATTAAGTAATTTGTAATCCAATCTGTCAGGGCTCGTTGAATTTGGCCTTAATTAGAGGTCATTAGCAGTTAGGGCTTGAAACGTGTGTGGCATGCCTGAATTTGAGAAATTACTAGATTACCTATAACGTACCTAGACCTATGTCAGATCAAGGTTAGGTTTAATAATTAATGACTGAATTATATGTATACTCAAATAATCATAAATTGAATGTCTACAAAATCTCTGAGCTTCTCATAGCAATATATATCTCTATGCGACAATACTGTTCAACCATTTCTATTTCACGGACAATTTCTACTAGCCAATGACCTAGTTCCCTATCAATACAAACTTCGTTATATTGTACCTCTATAACTGAAAGCGAACACGATAGGTGTCCGTATAAAAGGCTGAATAAGTGCAAATCAAATAACCTGAAATATTTATTAAAATATGACAATTTAAATCGTAGGTAGAAGATCGAAGTACGGCACAGAAATGCAACAGGAATGTTTGAGGAAAATACGGAAGAAAATAAGGCGTTAGAGATACGTTGTGAGTCTCAAAAGACACATTGTACGTTATTTGACCTCATAATACATAACAATATTGTATTTTTAAATTCAGAATAAAAACAAAATTAAATACTATAGTTCAAATACCTATAAATTATACATAATGTATGGTCATTTTAAAGCTTTCGATGCCCTTGAAATAGAACTTCAACGATCAAGCTTTTAAATTAACTATCGATGTTGGTATTAGACAATATAATCTTTATACTAACTGAACAGATATCCAACAAGATTAGATCTATTTCTTGGTTCAGTGGCGCACAGTGCACAGCCACGGTTCGAACTATCGACTTCAGGGAGTCGCGCGCTGATAACACTGGGACTAAACATAACGCGGCTTCATATATCAGAAATCCTTAAATTACTTAAATTAGAAGAGGCTCACTGTGTTTTAGTACAATTGTACTAATTACGCAAATCGCAAAATCTCTTACAAAATGCCTTTGATGTCAAGTTGAGAAAATTTTATCCCGGAATCCAGCAGAAAAGAGAAAATGAAATAATTTGAAATAAGAAATTTCCTTTGTTTTTAGCGCCACAGAAGACGTCCCTAAGTTTCATCGTGACATCAAGGATTGCATTCATTATGAGTAAAGCACAAAAGCTTGCATCTTTTAACGCGAAGCTTTGATCGTCTTAAACAAGAAACTTTCATCGTTGGCATTTATGTACAAACTTATTTTCCTTATTTAAATGAATAATAGGAGCTCCCGAGTTTTTAAAATTTGCAAATAAAGGGCGACTCATGAATATTCTGAAAAATTAGAGTATTCTGTATTTGTGGGGTTTTCGTTTGAGCCGAAAAGTATTATTAAGAGGAGAAAAAGATCTCTGTTGACAATAATTAAGAGTGAGACGCAGCTTTGCATTTGCTCAATTTTCCACCACATAGAAACCATAAATGCACTGTAAATCGTAAATGTGCGTATGAAATTGGAGTAATCATCCAATAATAAAACGCGCTATAAATTCTATAGCTAAAACACTGTACTGACATATCTTCGACTGTTAATGCAAAAAGATGTTAAATCTGATCGTAAATTTTTTGACTTGATCCAAGGCTAGCTGGCTTGAAACACGAGATCCGTCCGGAGAGTTGGTGATACTTACGTAAAAATAAAAAACAAATTTTCCATCCATTAAAGTGAGATCTACAAATTTAAATAATATTTCTCCCTATTAAACTGTAAAATATTAAAAAAACTTCGCTTTGATGATAGTAATCTTAATTGAACTTTGAATTAAATAAGTATACATAAACATTTGTAAAAGTTCAAAGCGATAAGCGTTTCCCTTGAAAGCTTATTTTTATAGCATATCACAAAATCTAAATCTTATATCGTAAACATCTGCTACATATAAAATTTAAGTTCAAACAAATCTTTGCATTTGACGTATACAAAAAGTTTATGTTTTGAACTACATTGAGTGCTCAGTGATTCGGTTATTTCTACAACTTTTATGGTTAAGGATATTAAGGAATATTTAAGCATAAATGTGTACTAAAAATTGAGGATTTTCTTTTCCACACAAAATAATTTAAGAAAGAGACATAATTTAATAACTGCAATGACAATCTAAGAATGATGGTTAATTAAGAGTGTAATTATTTTTACAATTTATAAAAACTCGATTGATACTTTGAGTTATACTGAAAAATGGATGAAATAAAGTCCATGATTTTTCAAATAGTTCTCGATCAGAGAGAAGTTGAAAGTAATAAGGTACATTGTAAGGTAAATGTTGGTGGGTATTCGAACCCTTATAAATCTTTGACTAAGAGTACTTACTCTAGTACATCATAAAAATGTCTTCAAGATTATCTAAGATATAATTTTTTGTTTTCTGTATATTCATCCTCGTTGTACGAAGACAAAAGCTATATCCATAAAGACAATTCATTGGGTAATAATTAACGGCGCAAGCACTGAAAGTGTGAGGGTAAAATACTTTCTTTGGAGTGTTTACGATATTGTAAATATGTCTAATCCAAATTTAGATTCATATTTATGCCCTGATATACGTGTCTGAAATGTTTATAAGAATCCTAAGTCAAAAGAATTTAAGTAATTGGTAAAATAAAATATTACGACCGGCCTGAATCATTACAACTGTGAACATCAGAGAGAAAAATGTTTATTTTATATTCTAAAGGTGTGACAAATCTTATTGAAGTTATATCATTTTTAATGGCAACACTGAATTAAATAATAACAAATAATAAATAAAATTTACGCCCACTAACAAATATAGGATAATTGTATGCAAACAATAGCGTACTCCATATAATGTGAAAAAATATAAAACCTGTAATTTGGTATAAATAAGCAGAAAGCTTCTAAGTAGCTTTAATAATAATATTAAACAACTCTTGGATATCGTTCGTATGGTGTACATGTTGAACGAAATAATACAACGGTAATAGGTATTAATATCACTGACATTATAGTGTCTTACATCCTCTCAAGCTCACGAACAATTGAAGCTAAGAAACGGTTGAAACTCGTAAACGCGAGCTCACTGAACCGTTAAGGGTATAAAAATCACAAGAACAGCACCTCTAGAGTTATAAAATCTTTACTCAATAGCCACCTTGGCTTTGTAACATTCGATTTTCAAATTTAATACACAATCAGTGGACTTTTATCTCACCCGTTTCTTAGATTTTATTTACAGCTTGTGAGACATATTACTAAAAATACTGTTAAAATTATCTATGTAACAAACTTATGGACACGAATGCAGTAAGGATACATTATGTAGTGAAACTATATCGTTTAGTCATATTTATTTGTCTACGTACCAAGGGAGCCAATACCGAGGTTTTGTGTAGTAGTATTTTTGCTTCATGGTTTTGTATGAATAAAGAGCATACACTTTTCTTAAGTCTATGTATGATAACTGATTTATTGCAATAAAAGCGAACATATTATTCTTTAAAATAATAATTAATTAATTTTTTTCATAGTTTCATCATATTCTTGTTGTTTCTAAATACATGCTGTGCATACAATATGCAAAAGTGTTTGAACAAAACATGAGAAAATATTTTTCGCATTTTAAATATTCATATAAAAACTTTTTAGTTAAGAATATAGGAAATTGCTGTCTTTGAGAAATTATTCGGCACGTTTGAACTCAAAATTAGATGATAATGAGAAGCCAGAGCGAAAAGGTGTTGTTTACTTACGAAGTTTGTAATCGAAAGTCGTCAAATTAGGCTATTTATTAAAATTCTCTTAATAATGAATGTTAATTATATTACGTGGGTACTTTAAAGCTTCAGAGCCCCTAATGTTTAATATAAGTATATATACGATGACAATAATTAGTAGGAGATTGCGTTCGAACCTAATAGTCTTTTCATTATTATTGTTGAATTAGTATCGCCGCCAGCTCCAGCGTAGCTCGCACCACTGTGGACTTTAAATTAACCCTAATACTTGCCAATGTATCTCTTGTATGCTCATACAAAAATATTGTCCATACAATAAAGGACCATAGCATGGGGAAACCGACGCGTCATAGAAATGCAAGAAATTATATTAATGTAGTTAAAAGGTCCAAGGTAAATCCACCAATGCACTGCCGTGATTTTAATCACTAGGCTGCTCACTAGCATACTGTACATATCTAGTCAAATATTATTTCTTGAATTGACTTTCAAGTGATCGTTGAAACAAAAGAGATTAATACCGAATCCTGTATCCCAAGAGTATTTTATTATATTAATTTACGTTTCATTATTTCTCTCGCTTATTGCTCCCTCGTAGGAATCATTAATTTGAGTTTGTTATTTACTCGAAAACATAATTAGAAGGAAAATACACAATATTACGAAAGACGGCCTTTATGCGACAGCTACCAATAATAATAGAATACGTGTTTGTTATTTCAGTTAATTTATTACATTTTAATAATTAATTATGCTTGTGTTATTTATATAATTTTAGTTAAGTTAGGGTCGGTCCTTTGGGGATGCGATAAAAGTCAATACAAGATTTCAAGGGTCAACAAATTTCTTGTTTTTATAGTTAAATTAATTAGTTACATTCGTAATAAAAATAAGAATTTTTTGAAATGCGAGGAAATGCTGGCAGCATTAAAGTATGGAGTAGTAGTAGTAGCCACAGGGACTAAAACTTATAAAATTTGTTTAAGATTTTTATTTATCCATTATAATAATTATTATTATCGTTACTATATAGTTTAAGATTTTTATTTTAAATATAGATAATATTTTTTTTAGATATGATGAATATTGTTTTAAGTTAATTGTAAAGATTGGACTCCTTATTAATAAAAGATAAATAAAAAAATGAAACTCTTTTGTCACATTCATTTAAATTTCGTTTACGCTGTAACAAAGAGAGATAAATGAATACTTTATTTATAACGTTGCAGTAAGGCAACCTATCATTACACTTCGAAATAGAATTATATGAATTTGAATTACCACATCAGTACTACACTGATTTTAGAATCAAATGTAATAATTTTCAGAGAGTATATCATATTGTCACAGCTTCTATTGTTACGAGCTCCTGCCGAGCTTAAGCTCGTAGTAACATATTTCAATAAGGTCTTTATTGAAATATGTTATTAACATTTCCAAATTCCTAGAAATTCGCTTAGCTTAAAATGGGTAGGTACTCTCTCTTCAACATACCAGAAAACTGGAATCTACATACATAGTTACACCCGTTTTCGGGAGGCTGTAAATATTTCCTGGCCAAGTGGTATAGTTTTTGGAAACCCATTTTCAGAGTTTTTGAGGACTGGTTATACCTGTTTGATAAAGTAACATTCTAGAGTGGACTTTTTAGGTGTAAGGACGGAGGAGACGATCCCCTGGATCGTTTAGGAGATATTAATAGTAAAACAGACCCAATTAACAATATAGGTAATTGCATATAATCACCTAATTATTTATAGAAGTGAATAATTTTTTAATTAATGAAACTCCATTGTGTAAGAAGACAATAAGTTACAATTTCCATTAAAAACCAGAGACATGTTTAGTTCAGTTATTCTGGAGTAATACAAGTTAAGTTCTGCATTACCTCCGTAGACCTGCGGAGATGTCATAGCTTGTAAAACATGATCAAGATAACGTTAGCCCTGTCCTACGCCGTTAATATATGGCCATTAAATAAATATATGGGATGGGAACTTCCAAATATATTACCTATATTTAATTATATATAATTATTACCGATATCTATAAAGATAAAGTGATAGTGAGTGATCGCAATCGTCCAGGGACGTAGGCGTATTATACCACTATGGTTAAGTGTGTTAAGGATATCCGATATTTTCTTTCCACAACTGAGCGTTATTTAAGGCAGTGTTGGCACGCACTACCACACGTGGAATCAATTACCCACTGAAATATATCCGAATTAATTCGACTTCATCCTTCAAGAAAAGAGCGTACGAATTCCTAAAACCGGCCGGTAACGCACTCGCGAGCCCTCTGGAATTGAAAGTATCCATGGGCGGCGGTATTAAGACGAGTTTAATGCCGGCTTAACCCCTGTTCTATAAAAAAAACTGCCGAGTCTGAAAAACATTAATCCCTTTGAATTTCCGATACTGCTGCGAATTCTAACTAGTAATTAATAATTTTACAGCTAATAACTGGGTAAAAGACAACTTGCATTTAAGTAAATTTATGTTTATTTACTTAAAATTAAATAAAAAATTGGTGAGACAAACTGATTTAAATTTGACCATCCACCGTATCGTCGAATTACATTAAATCGCATGGAGGCGGACAATGTTGCTATCGTAAAAATAATTTATTTATTTATTTATTCAGAAGATTTACAGCACAATACAGAAATAGATGTGTATATATATAACATTATGGGCCAATTAAAAATCTTCACATATAGTTTTTTTTTTTCTACAACAAGAAGGTAAACATGCCAAATATTTTTTAGTTTGTAATACAAAAAAGAAAAAAAAACAGAATCTAAATCTCAATGCATTTCATTCATCCTGGTTGAAGTAATTTTGTGTTAAAGCTTTCCTTGCTGTCATCACACTCTCAGCGAACATATCGATGTCAATCTTTAAGGTATTAAATTTGTTCGCCGCTCTAACCATAAAGTTGCTCCCTCTATAATTTGTGTTTACTTTGGGTACATGTAATAGGTTCATGATTCTAAGTGGTTTATTATGTGTTCGAAGGTTTATTTTGAAGGTTTATAATGTATGAAAACTTATCACAGTTAATATTTATCAACCTAACACAATAATGCTTAAAAAAATATTCTATCTATTGAAATTGAAAACTGAAATGCATAGATTAATATTAAATTTAATATATATGTGAGTACTACTTCTTCCTCATAAAACGTCCGGTCATGTGACAGATGCAACTCAATAGTAAGTTATAACACATAAATTAATTGTTTATACCTAGCACTTATTATTGACGCTCGTGTAAAGTGTCGTGTTACAAAATGAACGTGGTCAGTACCTACAAAGACCTTGCGGCGACATCTGCCTTTGTTCCGGAATAATCTATTACATTTATGAAATAGGTATTTCGTATATCAATACTTTTAAAATGATTCGAAAGCGTATTCCACATTCAATCACTCTTCATTTCCTTTCAATTTGAAATGTGGCTTAAATTTCGATTTTCGCGTAAAAATCTGCAGAGATATTGAAACCGCTTCACAAATATGAATCTCATTGTCGAGTGTATTCGTTACAAAGAGTTGTTTCATCGAAAATCGTTTGTACTACTGTATTTTGTGACGTAACCGAGAGTAATCATATGAGATTTCCAGTACCCTGGCTATGTGTATAGCGATTTTAAATTTGAGTTCGTGGTTTCACTTTATTCTTTTTTATTACTGACTTATGTTAACTAATCCCGTGTGTATTAAAATACGTTTGGTGTATAAGTAATTCTATACAAAGACAAAGACGCCACAACTCTTGATGTTGATTTCACATTTCTGTATGTGTCCTACATATTTTTTTGTAAAGAAAAATTCATTCTCGACCATTTGTCATTCAAATTTTTGGCCTCAGGGTCATACATTTAACCACTAAGCTAACTGCTCGTTAAGGAATAATATGAGTTTAATTTTTTGTCATTTATGCTAATAGTTGTATTCTGTGCTCATTTTTATTATTACGTGAGGTTCTTGCGTTTAAAACTATTTATTCTACTCGTATTAGAAATTATATCGGTAATATTATACAGTTGTAACCAGAAGCATTAGTCCGTACGAATACGCGGAATCTAGTTTTATCGATATCGATATCGGTTCGATTGCTGGCGAATCAACCATTGTTTAGTTTGGAAAAAGCAAAAGATATAAATGTACTAGACGTAAGAATCAGTCTGCCTCAAGTAGGGTCTAGGAGATATCATATACTGATATTTCACACGGGTGGCACCGATTTCATAATATAGCCTAAATCCTCAATAAATAGACTATCAGACATAAAAAATTCAAGCAAGTCCTAGATTATCTCGTTTAATGTTTTTTTGTTGTTAAGAATGCTTATGTAACGATTATTTTTATTACTGCGAACACTAGGTGATACCTATCAACTTCAGATTCAATCCCATGAAAGAAAGAAATACACACTTAATGTGCGTAAATATAATACGTAACTTATATTAACCTAACTCCTAGTTAAACGAAAGTCTTATTGGTATTTTTTTAGTAAGATTTTGTATACCTTTTAATTCATACATAAACGGACTTTCGTGTTCTCGAGACTTGGACTTGGACAGCAGAACTACTCTTTATAACTGCTAGTAAATTAACGAATTTAAACTAACTAGTAAATTAGTTAATTTACATTTACAGAGGACCGGTGCGGTGCCGATATCATAAATTATATCATTGACGAAACCCAATTGGAATTATATAGTACGATGATTCAATATTATAATCAAAGAACGATATTGAAATTATAGTGTATCTAATCTAGATCTTGAAAGTTTTCAGGTTCCATTACCGTTGGAATAACTCTGCTGGGACCCAATTCCATAGACTATATTAAAATTTATTAAATTATCTGTTAAACATTTTCAGCCTTCAAAAAAGTTCAGTTTGTATATTATTTCGGTAATAAAAAAAATAAAATAATCATTTCTTGCTGTACTTATTTATATTGTATTAGGTTTTTTTCAATTCTTTTATACTAGAGTCTTACTAATGAAAGAAGATAACGAAAAAGCGCGGCAAATTTAAAAAGTTTTATTATTGTATCCGTAAAAGTTTGATATATTTTGTGGAAACTTACTTAAATTGATAGTAACTGTATTTCTATGAAATTAAATACTATACGTATTTAGTCTTTTACTATTGATCCATAAAATGACTAGCATTGCATGGAAAACTAAAACTATATTTATTAAAAAACACAACTTTATTCGGAATTATCAAAATCAGAATTCCAAAAAATCAATAAAACAAAGTTTAGGCTTTTTATACCTGTTAACTATTCGGAAAAAATATATAATAGCGATAAAAATGAGTAATTGCATGAAGTATCAAGACAATAAATCACATTAAACTAAGAAATTCAATGACATTCTGTGTTGCCATTCGAAAGTTTTCAAATAATTCAATTATCTTCTTTCATTAGTTGTAATCATAGAGTCCAGACTCTATGATTACAACTAGTAATTAACAATTAGCTAGTACCTCGAAAAAGGCCTCCTCCAGATGGCACCATGTTGATCTATCATTCGCATATACCATTCTGGCTAACCTTATGTCGTCCACTTACGCCTCTCCTGGCTTCCCTTGCATCTCTTTCCATCTCTACGCTACCATTCTGTTACCTTCATTGTCCATTCTTCAACTTGTGGAATTATAAAGCATGTTTAAGTCACTAATATTTAATTTCTATATAATTAAATAAAGGAAAATTACTTAAGTCTTAAGTCAAATGGATCTGTAATTTTGAAAGCCAGTGATTTAGCAAATGTCGTTAAAATTACACCAGCAAAGCGCCCAAGAACAAAATTAACAATATCCTTTTACAAAAACAAGAGATTACAAAAGCCAGTGAACAACAAAGCGTTCCCAGTTTATCTGTCTTGCAAATTACCGGGCCCAAAACGTCTACCTTCCATTTATCTGAGACGTTGCGAGATTATCTACGCAAGTAAGTAATAAAAAATACAGGGACGGCGAAGATTTTCTCATGCATATCGTATTTTTTTCGGTTAGTGGCTGACAGTCGAGATTGAAAGTAGCATAAAATTCGTAGAGAGGCTTTCCTTCCGCAAATGCAGAGCATTCAAGAAGATAGTTTTTGTTTTATTTCTATAATATTATACATTACGATTTCTTAACTACTTCTTGAAGTTGTACTTAATTACTTTTAAAACATGTATGGTCATAAAATTAAATAAAACCTTACGAAAGTCAAAGATACCTATTTTAATACCGTTTACTAATATTTAACTTACAATTTAAATCTCAATTAAATTATACTACTTCAATATACAGAGCATATCAGTAGTCAATTGTCAAATACGAAAATCCGATGTATCATTGTGTCAAAAGAAATGCGTTATCAATGTCATTTGACAGCTGGCACTAACCCTAAATGTTTTCTGGTGGAATGGCAGTGAGTTTTCTGAGAATCACACAAATAATATCAAGAAATACAGAGATGGGAAGATATTAATGAAAATCACTTAGTAACTATCAGTGTTACCGTTTTGTTTCAATGAACCTTTTTACCATTATTATTAAAAATATCATTAATGATTAGTTTAAACTAATCACAATTATTCCTAAATATGCCTTAATATCCTCTGCTTATTAATATTTCTACTCTAATTTTCCATTATAAGGCTTACAACTTGGGATAGTTAACGATAATTTTCATTTAGGAACTGATTATTCTTTCAGTACTGTTTACCATAAACACAATTTTAAATCATAACGAAAAGGAAGTTTTAAGAAGAATTACACGATTTACATTTTATCTAATGTGACACAGCTATAGGGAATTTATAAATACTGATTATAAAGGTTAAATCGTTTTACTAGCTTTCCGGAAAGTTGCATCCAGGGAGTCGTTAAAAGCTTACGTTCGCCGGAAGGTGATAAACGTATATTTAAGTGTTTTCCTTTTACACTGATTGATGACATCTTGTAGTATCCGTATATGTATTCGGTTTGTCGGAATTTGTTTTTGATGTGTCATTAATCCAGATAGCGAAATTATCTTATAAGATGGGGAAATTTAAAGTCAAAGAAAGAAAGAAAGAAAAAACTTTATTATACACAATAACAGGATATTTAGGTAAAATAAAGTGCACTACCCCTACACTAGGATTCCCTGTATTGCGGGCAGCCAGTCTCTTCCTTTTGACATGTTTAAAACTGTATTTTACTTTATGATTTCTACACAGCATTAATTAATAATTAAACTATTTTTGCACAATAAGAATATTTTCTGTATCACCAAGTCTAGTAAGTTATAAACCTTGTGTATCCTATTATGTATGCATAAACGCATGTAGTGCATGCGTTAATGTGGAAGATTTTGTTAAAATCTACTAAAATACAAACAAATTATTAACTTATTTGTCACAGTATTGAGGTTGACTTCTTATTTTCTAAAACCAAGTACGATATTATAATATGGTAGTTACGAGTTTCCGAAGCATTCGTGCGGATAATAGGCTTAGTGCCTAAGTTTACGTCACTTTCAAGACATTCTAGGGTCTGTAGTTTAAAAGCTTTTATTTAGTTTCAACACATTTAACATAGTCCATGTATATATTTAATGGCTTGGAAATATCATAAAATGTGCAATACACATGTTGGAATCATTAACAGTTAATATTCGATATTTTAAATATTATTGAACTCATTATTACGGGTAATATTTTGACTTGCATCACCGAATTAGCTAGCGCCAGCGTGATTAACAACACATGTCATCACGCAATATCGATTGCGATCCCAATTTTAATGTTGAGATTCTGTACCACGTGATCCGTAAGTTGTGACATCAGCTCTACGGAAATTGAAAGATCTGTATCTGATTCCATACATCGATGGATCGCCATCGCGATGTTTTTGGATGTTACAGCGTTACGGCGCTGATTTTACGTGGGTGAGGTAAACGATACTAGTCTTAACAACTTCCTTAACCTCACATTTAGCAGATACCTATCAACGGGGCTGTTTGGACTTTTAGGTATTTCATTGGTACAAAGTAATAATTGACAATTTTTATGTATTTGGTATCCTAATATATATTTTAATGAATATTGTATTCCACTGTAGAACGCTAACGAATTTATACACCTTGGTTAATAATATTTTCGGAGAAACAATAATTGAATCAATTTGGTAGGCACAGAGGGTCGATTACCCATTTGTCTAACACAATGATGAACAAAACGAATTCAAAGATTTGTGCCTATGGGATATCTTATAGTAAATGCACACAACTTTCCTATATAATCTTCGCGAAATTTCTTGCGCTAACTACTTGAATTGACAAAAATATACTTTCATTTAAAACAGTAATTTCTCCTGAAATGGACGAAGAATTAAACGAAAACGAAAGTGTCAGAGGAATTTGAAAAAGAAAATTTATCTTAAAACTAGTTATAAATAAGGGAATAATATGCATTGCTTACAAACATCCTATAAATTACTCAGTCGTGACATATTATTATTTAGGTAATAAATTAAGATAAACGTATTTAACCGCAGCATTTGCTAAGACACTAGAAATTACATTCGAGCTTATGTCTGCTGTCTTTTGTTTAAACAGTTTCTATGACAAATTTGTATAAATGTATTCAGTTTACTGAGATTATGTAGTATACAAAGCTTTATTCAGATTAATTTGAGTATAGCTTAAAAGGAGATGCGAAAATAATTTGGATAAATACTAAAATCTCGCGGGAAATTATATTTATTTCACGAAAATTCAATCACTGACATGATGACGTATAGTCACACTATCTGCATAAGCCGATTTGGGCTACGGCGTAGCTTCGTAGCTATATTTAATATCGTAGATGATAGGCTTTCTACGAGACTTGAATGTTCTATTTGCATTGTTGGTTTTGTATTTATTTAGTTTGTTCATGAAGTAGTAAATAGCTTATAATTACTATAAACCTGATATTTTCATGAATAGTACATGGCTGAATCTATACAACGTACTTGCCAGGCTCAGGAACAATTGATTTAAAATTCATGAAAAAGTGGAACAAAAATAAGTTTATTTTAATAAAAATTCTTGTAACAGTAACTGTCCAAGAAACGTGAACGAGAATTGGCATGTCCGGGTTTATTTGTCATTTCACTGCTAACAGATATGTTATTTGTTTTTAAAGTTTAATCAAACTTTAATAACTTAAAGCTCAAAGCGACATAATCAAATGAGCCATCCACAAGATGAGAGCTCCCTCAAAACTATCTAATGACCAACTTTAACTTCACGCCACTCTAGTTTAATAGTTTTAATCTCAACATTTCTGGGGTTTGAAGAGTATTACTTTTAACCCTAAAGAGATATAAGAGTCCAGACACTTTAATATCGCTCTGTGAGTACTTGGAGCTTGGTCGTGGAAAACTGCTTAGTAAAATTAAATAAATTGAGTGATAACAAAATAACATAATTTCAAAAGAATTGAAAAAATGAATGAAATTTAAAGTCTTTTGTTAAATAAAATATAGAATATGTTTTATTAATAAAAAAACCACGTGTGTGTACTTATGTACACGCGTTACAAGTTATACTTCTTTGGCGTAACAAAATAAAATACGTTTGTAGAAAAACAATAGAAAAAAGGTATTTGAATACATTAAAGTTTTATTATTACATTATCTAGTTAAATAATGTTTATTTAAATATAAAAAAAAATATTTCTACATAATTAAAGAAATTTACATTTTTATTTTAAAATGTTGCCTATGCTAACTTCAGGGTGTCGGTTTTTTGTGACGGTGTGCAGGCGCATCGTAAAAATTTACTCTCAAGGTTTTTCCCTAACGCGCCAAAAGAAGTATAACTTCAAAAATTTAATTATTTATTTGGTGTATAAACCCAAAATTAAAAAATATATAAACAACATACATACCATCATTATAGTTTGTACATATTTACAAGAAGATAATCTTGAAATATCAATGAAAGCAATTTTCTTTAAGTAGAACCTTTTTATAAGTCTGAAGTGGAACAGTATAGTATATACATATGGTGATTCTGTTTTGCAATTAACCTAAAACGTAGTCTTAATTATTTTTACGATTAAGTTTAGTTGCCAATATACATTTACGAAGTAAAGACGTGTTTCTCTAAATGATCCGCCGGCACGATCCAAACTAGCCCTTACGACCTCACCAACATATATGTTTTTTGAGAAACTTGTAAACTAATAACCAAATATTAATTGGATGCTTCAAATATTAAAGTAGAGATGAGTACCAATCTGCACTCGTCTCTCAAATCAACTTTTCGCGCTTGACCTAAATAAGAGCAGATGGAAAATACGAAAAATATATTCCCTTTTTCTTAAAATGTTCTGTATACAATACCATATTCAAGTCCTAAACAATGTTCCCTTGTATTTCATTTTCAATTTTATCGCTTCTGATACATTAGGAAAAAATTGTTGCCTTTCAATACACTAAGCAATTTGTAGCCGAGTCATCTTAGGAATGCATGGAGTGTAAGAAAGGGTATAGAATATGGAAAGGTATGAAGCAAATTTTGCTTTACCTTTAGCTCTGTAGAAATAGATCTAAGGTCTAAAGATATACGGTTTGTTTTATATTTAAACAAGTCGTTGGGTTTTGTAATACAATGTGGACCGGTAGCTCCGGTCATTGCTGTTGAAGCAATAAAGACTTCTTTTGTTACATTTTCGTAATTTTAACATATTTTCAATAGATGCTATTTATATTCTTTATATTAATCATACTTGAGAAAATGTTATACTCAGTTTTTATTAATCCAAATATATTATGGTAGGGGAGCCCAAGAGGGGATTTCGGGATTTACTAAAGCGCGGCAGATTACTATATAGGGGGATACCTTGTACCCGGTTAAGTACCTCCACAAAATATGAGGCCCATATATAAGGCCGCGCGTGAAGGAGACAGGATCAGATTAGTAAAAAAAAATTGACCATCAGAAATTCCCGAGCGCGTCAGATTAAGGTAGGGTGAGTTAATTACATCCTAAAAAGTGTATATTCCACTAATCTGACAATTTGAGAGTGACGGAAAAAAGGGGAGGGCAACAAAGTTGTAAAAAAAAACGTCATCTCGACATTCTCGAGCGTAGCTAATTTTTCTTTTATTTTGAAGGAAATAATTCCAGAATAATGAAAAATATATAATCTGACGATTTCCGCAAGCCGAAATAACAAAAATTCGTCGATAAAGTTAAATGCGTGCAGCTGCGTGATGCCTACATTTCCTTAAACCGATCGGAATCTACTAAACGGCGTTCAAAATATTTCCCTCAAAATTACATTTCCTGTGAATTTGAACCGATTCGGACCGATAGATTTTGAGAAATTTTGAAAAATCTTAAAAAAATAAGAAATATTTTTTTTTAAAGTGGTTTCTTTATCGATCAACTTCAAAAACTAATCCGCCTTTGAGCTTGAAAAACCACGTCGATCGCCACCAAGCTGGTCAAAAGCGGTTGATTCGTTCGAGAGATATCGTACATGAAAGAAACCCGAAAAAGTGTTTTTTCGGGATTACTCCGAAATTTGTGGTTCGATCAATTAAAATTGCAAAATTACTTATGAGAATGATAAAACTGCGTCGAATGCCGCCAACCGCGTGAAAATTGCTTGATCCATTCAAAAGTTATTGCGGTTTGAAAATTCCAAAAATAGTGTTCTATGAAACTTCTATCAGACTTTCGAGCTGGGAGAGCTCAAATGCATAGAAATGTTATTTCTTTGAACTCAGCGAGCTCAAAATATCAATTTTAAGCGCCCAGGAATGGAATTAGCGGGAAGTTGCAGGGATGGCCCTTTAGGTGAACCGTTTTTCTATTATTTTTTTTGTCAGATCAGGCGAATCCCTCTAGATAATCGTCAGATTATGAGACAGTACGTTTAGAACATAAAGATGAACCACATATATCTTAATCTGACGCGCTTGAGTATTTCAAAATTGCGATTTTTTTTTGCAAATTAAGAAAATGGCTGTGGGTTTGCGTCCCATCGAAATCGTCAGATTAGTGAATGAGAGCTTTTTTTGGTGCACTTAACACTCCCTTAGAAAATCTGACGCGCTCGATAAATTTTTTTTTTTTAATTTTCAACCCTTAAATACAACCACCCGCATCATGCAAACGATCAGATTAACATACGTACATTATTAAAAATACGTAGGGCATAGATGCTATCAATATCTGACGCGCTCGAGGATGTCCATGCAACAGTTTTTTTTACATATTTAACTATCTATAGCCGCTTCCCCCACCGATGAAAAGGAATTTATCATATAACATTTTTTTCTTCTTTTTATCTAAGCTTTGTATCCCAATAGGTCTCTACGACGCTCGAGTAAATCCCCATTTAGCATCGTGGGCTCCCCTACCATTATAAAAATATAGAGCTGGGAAATGTTATATAAAATTCCATTTAGGTGAATGTAAAATGTGCCAAGCATTGGTTCTTAGTATTCATCATATGTTGAAATTGAACTCTTATAAATGTACGTTGTTTCATAATATTTCACATAAACGAGATGTTTTAATAAATTAGAATATTTAATAATATAGCGAGGAAATGCTGCCAGCATTAAAGATACACGCATTTTTAATTATTATTATTATTACTATGCATGTTAAGACTGTTGTAAATACTGTATATTTCTGTGTTAAATTAAAAATTATTTATTTCCAAATTGTATAATAGAAAAAGATTAAAAGCCCACCAAAGAGATCCCACCAAAATGTTGTGATGAACTGGTATAAATTATGTACTAACTCTCTATGGGTTATGAGATTTTGAAGTGAAGATTTTGAATAACATCAAAGCGGGTTCTTATAGGTAGGCACACCGTTAAAAGAATTCATTAGGGGACGTAAACTCATCTAAACGGGTCGTCATTCCACCTTGAACAAGAATAACTAGATATCAAATTACATATAAAACGAGAAACAAATATATTTCTATTTCATTTTAAGAATGCAGTGTTTTGTAGTGATATACACTTTTTAGTAACTGCCATCTGATGATAAACGACTCTCACTTCACTGTTTGAGACTTACGTAGGTGCAAAAAGGAAAATTAATGATATATCTTCACTTTGTAACGACCTCACCTGGACTATGAGATACAGTAGTTGAAAAGGTATTTTTAGTGTAAATGTTAGCCATTTCAACGTTATAGCTCTTTTGTTGAAGAAATAGAATAGATGTGGTTAAATGTAATTCGTTTTTTCATTGTCTTTTATTATTTTTAAATCCACGCGTTCTACGTTCCGTAGTTTTGAAATGAAATGAAATGAAATGAAATAGTTTATTCTTGCAAGTAGGACTATATAAATCACTTTTACAATGTCTTCCTAAACTAGATGAAGTCGACATTTCCTAACTGACTGCCCTGAGAAGAAATGTCGAAACAAACTCGGGGGTCTTAGTCTCTTTTATAGTCCAGATAATACAATAATAAATTAATAAGTTGGTGTAAACAAATGCAGAGTAATTTACTGGACTGGTCTTTGGAAGAAAGAACCAGATCGATCTGAGCAAGCCTGCGCCAGCAGACGGCTAGCATGCCCCGAATAGCTCCAACCATTTTTGAGGGAGCTGCACAACCCGGTACACAACAATACCGCCAGAGGCACCATAAAGATATGTGGGGCAACAACTCACTCAGATCGCCAGCCCAAAATAACTATAGACTAAAATGTATCAAATTATAAATCAAGCAAAAGAGTTTATGATATACCCGCATAATGTTTACACTTACAATGGATACAAAATGTATATTTAAGGTGTACCTTAAAGCAAGGAAAAATAATTAAATTGAAAAATATAATCGTAATATAAACATTATTCACTTGGCATGTCAAAGTGTAAAATATTGTATGCAAAAGCACAAAACATGTCAGTATTGTAGAAAAAGAAAAAATGAATATGCACTAAGCACAAAACATGTCAGTAATGTAGAGAAAAAAAAAAGGGTGCGTGTACTTATGTACGCGCGTAAGAAGTTATACTTCTTTGGCATTATTAAAAATAGTTTTTGATTGCATGCAAATAATTAATTACAATTAAATAATCAAAGACTGGAAAAGGAGTCATTAAAGTCAATAAAGTTCAGTTTACATTTGAAAAATTAATTAAATAAATATTTATTATTATTCTCTTACATTAAACAAATAAAACACTATTTATCTTTAAAACATTTTTATTTCATTATACTATTTATTTTTAAGTGACTCTAATGTCTTCATCAGAATTTCGGTTTGTAATTTTAAATTAATCATTACTTGGTTGTGCATCTACGAGGCTTCTCCAAAACTACTTGCTTTCTGCAACAAATAAGAGAATATTAATTTAAGCTCTGTCCATGCAAAACTTAAAATTTTTTATAATTCATATTATAAATTTTTTAACACATTTATATTAATATAATTATATAAATGTGTTAATAATATAATTTGTAGCACATGCTACAGACCTGGATAGCAACTTTCTTTTATTCTATTTAGAGATAGAGATAATTTAAATATAATACCGGTGTCTTCCTTGTAGGTTTCTTTGGAGTTGTTTGGGGATTCTTGTTGTTCAGTTCGACATGATTTTCTTTAACCTTTCTTTAATGAAATTGTTAAGTTATGTTGTCACTGTTGTGCACACCTTTGTTTGGCTTTTTTAGTATTCAAGTTATGTCAAAACTGATTTATTACCTTGTCATTGTTGGCTTTATTTGCTTTTGGGATATCAATTGTTTCCAAAATGATTTTATTTGTAATAACCTGAAATATATAAATAACATCTATTAATTTAAGTATCATGGTGAGTGGTTCGCACTCAGGTATTAAGGTGTATTATACCCACTGTCCATTATAAGTGGGAATGGGCTCACTTCTGGCAGGACAGAGTTTCGGTACTACAAGTGCAACATGGATGTTTTGAGGTATTACAATATCTCTAACTACCCTGTAGGGGAATAAAGTAATGTTGTAAGCATATGCCTATGCTTGAAAGGTTGAACCTTGAACATCACCATACATCATATTTATAATTAACATTCCTACCTCGACACCATCACAATCAAATTCATTGAAATCTACTTCAAACCATTGTGTCTCGAGAAGGTGATGGTGGCTTTGTTCCACCTCCAGTTTTTGATGTTTCACGGCGATAAGATGACAACTCTTTTTTTGTATTCAATTTAGTGCACTTCCACTGATTCATCAATTGTTTTTTGTCTCTTGTCCTTATATTTGCTAGATTAAATCTGATGTTTTGATTAAATAATGTGGTCATTTTTTTGAGATGCAGGTACTTATTAAAATGTTTACTTCTCTGTTATATCGCTCCAAGCCTTCATTTTCTCCTTATTAGTATTCGTGCTTAAATCTTTGTTCTCAATTATTGATATATAGGGTCGTAGAATATTTCTAAAAAGTTGCTGTAACAAACGCAATAAACAAAAGCAATGAATAATGGTTCATGTTTCAGTTTTAATCAACAATAATACTCGATAATACATACGGATAGTTAACCTCAATTGTATTGAAGCACTCAGGAAGGTTAGCACAGTTTTTTCACAAATATTTTATATTATTTCACAAATATTTTGTATAATGAAAATAACTAGGTATATAATTATTAATTTTAAACAATAATTAAAACTCCTATATTTGTTTAAAAGGTAAATGTCATTGTCAGATGTCAATTGTCATGGTCATTCAAAATTCTTGTTAAGCTGCTAAGCTAGAATATGCGTGAAGTTAGCTTCACGCATATTCTATTTCTTTTTACTTGTAGTTTGTCTTATTCCCATCTCGCTCGCGCACGCTATATCACACTGCCAATTTTGTGTCATAGGTGCGCGCGCAATCGTAAAATTTCACTCTCATCAATTTTTCATAACGCGCCTAAAGAAGTACAACTTCAAAAAATGTAAAAAAATGAATATGCACTAAGCACAAACATGTCAATAGAATAAAATAAAATGCATATGCTAAAGCACAAGACATGTCAGATTGTAAATATGTACAACATGCAAAAAAAAAAAAAAAGAAGTGAAAGACAGCTTAAAAAAAAACACAAGCGATAGCTGTATAAGCGAGCAGCTCAATCCCAGGCGTTTCTATCATTTAAATAATCGGATATCCTGTAATATCCTTTAGTTCATAATTTTGATTTAATAAAAAATTTAAATTTCTTAAGGGGAAGTTTACGAACATCCATAGGAAGTTTATTGTAAAAGCGTATACATTGACCCATGAACGAGTTGCTTATTCTATGAAGGCGAGTAGCATGAACTGTTAAATTATTTTTGTTCCTAGTATTTCGGGAGTGAAGATCAGACAATTTGACAAAATCCGGTTCGTTTTTGTGAACATAAAGTAAATTTTCAAAAATATATTGTGAAGTTACAGTCAGAATGTTTATCTCTTTGAATTTCTCTCGGAGAGAAACTCTAGGACCTAAGTTATATATAGCGCGGACAGCTCTTTTTTGTAATAAGAAGATTGTATTAATATCCGCACAGTTTCCCTAAAGGAGAATGCCGTACGTCATCAAGCTATGAAAATAACTGAAATAAACAATTCTGGCTGTATCCACATCAGTAATTTGTCTAATTTTCCTTACAGCATAAGCAGCTGAACTGAGCCTTCCAGACAATTTGTTAATGTGTGGGCCCCACTGTAGTTTAGCGTCAACAGTAATGCCAAGAAAAACAGTTGACTCAACAGGTTCCAACTCTACTCCATTCAGTTGTACATTGGTGCTTAACTGTCTCACATTAGGCGTAGAAAATTTTATTAATTTAGTTTTACTTGAGTTCAAAAGCAGATTATTAACATTAAACCAATGGACAACCTTAGATAGTGCCAAATTAACTTGGTCAAAATTTTCAAGTTGACGCTTAACTTTAAAAACAAGCGAAGTGTCATCCGCAAATAATAGGATTTTGTGATCATCCCTTACACAAAAAGGTAAATCATTGATATAGATAAGGAATAAGAAAGGACCTAGAATTGAACCCTGCGGAACACCCATAGTTACCACAGATCCTTTTGATTTTTTGCCATTAATATCTACACTTTGTATTCTATTGTCTAAATATGAACTGAGAAGTCTAAGAGCCTTATTTCTAATGCCATAGTGGTGTAGTTTCTTGATAAGTGTGTCATGGCAAACACAGTCAAAAGCTTTGGACAAGTCACAGAATATGCCTAAAGCATCCTGTGAATTCTCCCAAGCCTCGAATACATTTTTGAGTAGTTCCACACCTGCATCTGCAGTAGACCGACCCTTAGTAAATCCAAATTGTTTGGAGTGAAAAAGATTCTGTCTGTTAAAATGCTTTAGCATTTGCTTTAAAATTATTTTCTCAAAAATTTTGCTCAGTGTAGGCAAAATTGAGATAGGGCGAAAATTCGTAGGATCGGTTGTACTACCAGATTTGAAGAGTGGAATCACCTTGCTTAACTTCATTAAGTCCGGAAACACACCAGATGCGACACAAGAGTTGAACACAATTGCCAGAAATGGGGAAATACATTCAATTATTGAGGATATTATTTGAACTGACAACCCCCAAAGATCGGTGGACTTTTTTACTTCCAAATCTTTAAATGCATCTAGAATGTCCTTAGCACTAACAACTGTAAATTCAAAACTTGTCCCACATTCTGCGACACAGTCTTTAAGTATGTTGTATGCGGAGCCGGAAGACGACAACAAAGTTTGAGTTGTTAATACAGGAATATTAGTGAAAAAAGATTCAAACTCGGTTGCCACCTCCAAATCCGCCCTAACATCTATATCATTAATTTTAAGATGAAAATCATTATTCTTAACTGTGGTTCTTCCTATTTCAGAATTAATAATATTCCAAGTAGTTTTAATTTTGTTTGCAGAAGATCGTATTTTGTTTTTAATGTGTAAAGATTTTGCGGCAGCGCAGGCTCTCTTAAAAGTCTTAGAGTAATTTTTAACATACTCCCTAAACCTTTCACTATGATCATGGTTCCTTTCATTATATAATTCAAATAATCTTATTCTGCTTTTAAAAATACCTGGTGTTGCCCAGTCACTAAACAAAACTCGATCACTAACAGAAACTGATCTAGATGTAAAAACCTTCTTAAACTGAGAATTAATCATGTTAAATAATGAAGAGTAAGCTTGGTCAGGGTTATTGTGATAAGGCAAACCAGGCAGTTTTTCATTTAAATTATTTTTTAAAAGTTCTAAACGATAACTGGTTACTGGAACAAAATTAACTTTTTTTCGATTTGCTTTAACAATGTCTTTAGTAAATGAAACCAACTGGCCACAGTGATCTGAATCTAACAGATTAATAATTGAATAGAAAGTTGGCTTCACATTTGTAAAAACATTGTCAATACAAGTGGCACTGGTGGCAGTTATTCTAGTTGGCTCAAGGAAAATATTATATAAATTATATGATTTCAATAAGATTAAAAATCTATTAACAATACTAGATTTATCTAATAAGTTAATATTAAAGTCTCCACAGACGGCAACTGTTTTATTAGTATTAGATATTTTTATTAATACAACTTCTAGGATTTTTTCAAAAGTATCGTATAAAGTACTAGGGGGCCTGTATACACTCAATACAATGAACTGCTCAAGCTCAATACATGCTATCTCAGCAACTCGCTCAACAGACAGGCTCACTATGTCGGTACGTTCTTTAAATTTAAGATTATTGTTAACGCGTATTACATTTGTTAAAACACCTTTAATTTTTCGAATATTCATTTATAGATTAATTATCATAATAAACTGAGTTTAATATTAAACCTCATGAAATGTTGAATAAATTCTGAATTAGTATTTCTCTTTTTAAAATGAACACGTAAAATCGATATCATTATATATAAAACAAGTTGGTGAAGCTACTTTGCCTAAATCATCGATTATCAATTCAGCGGAAATCGGAGCTAAGATTTACTAAGTTCTCAAATCAAGCGCGTAGATCGGACGAGAAGAACTAGCAAGAAACTGCTTCACTCTATTGAAATGCCAAGTTTTATGTTTCAATATGCCTTTATGTTGAGAAGCCCCATACATACATGCAAAATATTTAACACATCTGTTAAATAACTATTAGCTATTGCTCAGATTTTAAGCTCATACACATAACAACTCCACGTTATACAAATATTATCCAACCCGAAGTGCTCCAGTTTATTTTAAAACAAGTTGCATTCAGGATAACTTTTGACAAAGGTACTTATTGCCTTTGTGTGAAACGCTCATAAACTCAGCCGTTGGCGGTTTTAATTTAGTTGTATAGCCGTGATTAAATATTTAATTAATTATGCATGCATCCAAACGATACAAATAAAAAGAAAAAACTGTTTAACCGGATTGAAGTTATGTATTATTATAAATTCGAAACGTCGGATAAATTTAAAATTATGTTAAATAGTTGTAAATTTATAATATAATACATAACTTCAATCCGGTTAAACAGTTTTTTCTTTAAATGTGTAAAGGTTATGTAAATCAAAGACAATACTAGATACAAATATAGTTTGGTCTTTTAAATGCACTGTTTTGAAAACAACACTTTTGATCTCAAACAACAAATTATTTATTATACAAACTCGGGGCATTTCAATAATTAACACTGCACAAAATAATAATAAAAAATAACGAATCCTGAGTCTAGCGTCCTTAGTTGACGCGAGTATTATGCATTTATTTAAAACTTACTAAATATATTTAAACGCCAAAATAATATAAAACCTTGCGATTATATTAACAAACTTTTAAGAAGTCTTTGAGGTGAACGTATCCCGTACTATTAAGGTACAGTGCTTGATTTCTTAAATGGCAATTGGCTGATATTATTGTAATATCAAACAAAAATTAATTTAACCGAAACCTTTTAGATATTAGAAAACATAAATTGACTTCGTTTCAGCGTAAAAGCAAAACATCCCTTTGTAAAGAAAGTGGATTTAGTCCAAATAAGTTAATCCGGCTGCATGTATTTCACGTACCATAAAAGCAAAACCCTCAAAAGCATAAACAGATATCTTAAGAGCACCGCGGGGTAAAATAAAAGAGATAAAATGGATAATAAGACCCCGTTTTACCATGCTTATGTGTCGTTATGAAAATATTTTGTGAAGTAATATAAACTGTGATAATATGTGTAAATAAAATAGTATAAAGGTAGACATCGTAAATTTAAAATAGGATACGCGTCAACACTAAATTTAAAACCACTTGGCTCTATGTTTCGAGTCTGAGGCTTACCCTAAGTAACACAAGTAAATTTCAAATAGTAACTTTTGTATATTTAATTTATTTCTATAATGCAATATCATTTTATTTATACAGAATTAAATTGTTACTCTTAAAGAACTTACGAAACTTTCTGAAATATTTCGTTGAATTATGTTCAGGATTCTGTAGAAATATGCTTCAAGTACATTTATTTTTATATAGAGGGTTTAGTTTTAAATAGAATAACTGTTTCACTACTAATGCATTGAAATACTAAGCTGCTTATATTTTGTATATAGCGGACAGAGAATGTGGTTTATATTATAAAATCTCGGTATATTCAGACATTATTTTGCATTGAATTATGTTAAACTATTATGCGCGTAGAAATGAGATTTTCATTTAAATTTATGACACAAACCACTAATTTAGAGTTAGGGAATCAGTGTTTGACAAACGTATTATACTGGTGGGCTCAAAGCGGTTGTGCTTCAACGGATTTTTATTGCGAAGTGTGCAATTAATAAATGCTCGGATATGGTAATCATTAGGGACCGACATGCTTTCGCATTCAATGACGTGTGTAAGGTATAGATGGCTGATCTGTATATCTGCATATCGGAGCAGACTCATAAATTTGTCTACCCTGTGAATGGAAAAACTGCGAGACTTCATACCGTGCTCAAGCAATCAACGTTTTGAAAGGGAAAAATATGATCAGCGAAAATAGACAGAAACATATTAGCCTCATATATCACTCGGGGAATTGGGACATTATTTTAGCCATATTACTTATCTCTTTTCATTACAGCATTTTTTTTTTAAATCAAATATTTAGTTCGGTTCAGTGACAAAGGTGTAGATGAAATAAAAAAAAGAAAATGCTACATAATGTTTGTCAAGTGGTTTCAGCGTGCAACTCTGATCTCTGAGGTCATAGGTT
Source organism: Pieris macdunnoughi (assembly GCA_905332375.1). Lineage (NCBI taxonomy): Eukaryota > Metazoa > Arthropoda > Insecta > Lepidoptera > Pieridae > Pieris > Pieris macdunnoughi. The sequence continues at coordinate 931,288 of CAJOBZ010000016.1, forward strand.
CGATCCCGACTGTTCACCATTGGACTTTCTGTCTATCTGCACATTTAACATTCGCTCGTATAGTGAAGAAATACATCGTGAGGAAACTAGCATGCTCTAGACCCTAAAAGGTTTTATGTGTGTTAGGAACAGAAGGCTGATCACCTGTCTATGAAGATCCGGAGTTATTCTCACCTTAGATAATATGTTGAATGGTTTTCATGTCCAATAAACGTAAATAATTTGTTTAAAAATTAAAAATTAACTTAGGAACCTCTAATCCATTACAACACTTTTGTGTGTTAAAAGAAAAGTAAACGACTTTGAGATTAATACTATTTTTTATTAATAAAAGGGTTGTTTGTTAACTTCTATCGATCGCTGAAGTTCGCCAATTAAGTTGAAATTGATTTAGTAATACGATCAAATGTTTGTTTCGAACTTTTCAAATTTATGTAACAAATTTGTGAATATTTAAGTTTTCCTTTTTTCTTGTTAACAGTATTTTGCTACGCTGCAGTCATTTACGATATTTCTTAAATCAGTACCAAAATCTATCTATCTGTGCTCGAACCGAAAATATTTGATGGGAACAAAATCTTCACGTTATAAAACTTGTGAGAAAAAGTCTAGTAGCGCGTGAAGTAGGATTTGAAACTATCAATTGTTTTCGCAAGAATATAACAATCCCGGTCTCAGGCGAATTTTGTGAGAAAAAAGACAATTTTACAGAGTCTGAACAGAAGTACCGACTATTTGATAAATGGTAGCTTACACGAGTGTTTTGTAACGATAAACGTATTAAGTCCCTAGGGAAGGACGGTGACGCATACTTATTGAATGTGTTTTTTAACTGTTTTATGATTATATGACAAAAATACCTACAGTAAATAATTTGGTTTTTGTTCGGTTGGACGCGTAAATCAGACCGTACCTACTGGGACACATAAAATAAATATTCTTAGAGGTTTCATGGTTTTTTATTAACGCAAGCTATATATGTATAATATATATAGCTATATATAGCTACCTACAATCACATCAATGTTGATGTTCAGGTAGTTTTATAAATACACTGGGTAAACATTTTAATTATTCGAAACCCATTTGTATTTATATAAAATACAGTAATTAGCAATAGACATGAATGGCTGGCTGAACTTATCGTCATAATATTTATAGCGTATTGCGATCTTTAAAATTCCTAACATTTTCATAAACTGTATGACTTATGGTAGTAATTTTAATATACTTGTTTATAATACGCTAATGAATGGTAAATTATTTTGAAATCATAATTCATTTGTTACAATCCACCATTAAATATTAGTTGGGCTGAAAAGGTCGTAGGCTGACACATAGATGGCGCTACTTCTATTAAATAAATATGATTTTAGTTAGCAACCATAACCTTCCAAAGATTCGTGTATAAATTTGATAACTGTCGTACTATTAGTTTGTGAGATATAGTATTTTGAGTGAAGGAACTATTGTTTCTTAAAAAAATGGATTTAAAGGAATTACATATTTGTCTTAATAAAGCATTGCGTTTAGAAGCATTGCTATTAGAAGTGCAAAAGCGGGCTATAAGAGCGATCTGTGGGTTGGCCCCACGGGAGTCGGTCCGAAGCAAGTTTAAGGAATTACATATTTTGACTCTGGCAAGTCAATACATTTATGAGAATATTTTGTATGTGCGGAAAAATATAGATATCTTTAAAAAGAATAGTAGCTTCCATAATTATAGTACTCGTAATAAAGACAAAATTAGCGGACCAACCAGAAGGCTGCATAAAACGAGTAATTCTTTCCAAGGCTAATTGGCAAGGCAATTGTATACGTTTTTTCAACAAAATCCCTAGTGAGATACAAGTGTTGTCAATAAATAAATTTAAATCGTACATTAAAGTAAAACTGCTTGCTAAGGCTTATTATAATATAAATGAATATTTAAACGATCCTAGTGCTTGGATATGAGTTGCTCCAGTATAAATAGGTAACGCGACTGAATCTCTCGGCTGCATTTCCAGACTCTGGGGCGATCGTCAACATCCACGACTGTTTTAATGTAAAGTGGGAACAAACCGTTATCCATGTGGTATCAAATTATTTCAGTATTAAAATTATTTTCTTATGTAGCCAAGTCCACATTTCAAGGATCGTCATGCTCGCTTAAATGTCATTGCTTGTGGCGGCGTCCATGCGTCGGGTTGTCTCTGTCCCTAAAATATGGCGAGGGGGCCGATGGCTGGCCATGCGTCATACTCGTGAACGGGTGCTACTTGTGGTGACTGGTCGTACTTGAATTCGTGTATGCGGTGATGTTAATTATTTCGACTATGTGTTTGCGTGTTGTTCCCACGAGAATGTAAGTGCGTGCTCCTATTTCACCATGCCTCCTGCTGATAGAGGACAACTCTTTGTTTTTAATTTATTATTAATTGCTTAAGATGTCTTATGGAACATGGTTCAAAAAAACATGGCGATTAAAAAGAGTGGCGGAGAGTTTATTGCCAGTTCTCCTCTTCCGTTCTACGCCCTTGATTTGAGAACTGGCACTAAATGTAAAATTAGAAGCATTAATATTTTGTTATTCTTTACTGACAAGTCGTAAGTGTAATGTGTTACCCATATGATTAAATGATTTTTGAATTTGAATTTTGAAGCGATATACTCTAATCTGTGTAGTCTACACGAATAAATATTTTATTTTAATACTTAATAAAAAGTAAGGCATAAATTGCTATGTAACAGACATAATTTAAACAAAAACCATGCTTTTTAATTAAAATTAAATTTCCTTGTGACATCTAAAAATACTCGAGTACGTAGATTTTTAATGACATGGTATCTTAAAAGGTCGGCTCTCATTAGATACATGAAGACGTGTTGAGTCAACATAAAGGGACATGAAGACGTAATATGTTCTATTTATTCGCTTGTTACAAGGTGAAAGTTTGAAACTTACTTGTAGGCTTTCTTGACATGAAAAAGTTATTATTTCTACATTAATTTTTACTTAGCCTTAGGGTTAGGGGTTAGGGTAGAAGGACTCCTTTCTCCGCAATTAGACTCGTGGTTGGTCCGTTGTGCGTACGAGTCCTGGCTAATTTAGCCAGCCAAGCTCCTTCCAGAAGCACAGAAGTCTCCTGGGCACTTCACAGGCTTCCCGGAGCGACCTCACCGTTCCGAGGATTTTTTCACGTTGATTAGCCACAGCCTCGCATTCCAGGACTACGTGGGTGACTGTTTCCTCTGCGCTGAAACAGCCTCTGCACAGGGGGCTGTCTGTCGCGCCTAGGATAAAAAGATGTTTATTTAGGAGGCAATGACCCGTTATTGTCCCTATCATTATTTTAAGGTTGGTTCTATTTAAGTTAAGTAGTCGCTTTGTCAGTTGCGGGTTTACTGCTGGCAGAGCCACTTTGGACTGTCTGCAGGCCGCACCATGCGACCATCGTTGTTGCTGGAGTTCAGCGGATCTCTGGCGAATCCAGGTTCGCACCAGCGAGAAGGGCAAAGGAAGGAGCGGATACGGGCCAGCAGGCATCATTCCGGAGCCTCTTCTCGCAAGCTCGTCCGCAGCATCATTGCCGAGAGATCCACTGTGTCCCTTAATCCACTGCAAGGTAACCCTATTGGTTCGGGTTATGACCTCCAGTGCTTCATGACACTCCAGTATTAGTTTGCTGTTGGTTTTTTTGTTTCCGAGCGCCATCAGCACGGATGCACTGTCGGATACGAATTTAATGCAAAAGTCATTAATCCCTAGCCGCTGCACGGCTCTGGCTGCTTCGGTTAAGGCGACACAGTCACATTGAAAGATCGTGCTCTGTGTGCCCAAGGGTAGGTGTATGTTGATGTTGAGATCAAGAGAGAATATGCCAGCGCCTGAGCCAGACCCTGTTTTGGATCCATCTGTATATATACGTAGCTCATTTACGGTCGACCGATCATGTTCCTCTTCTCTCAGTTGTATATGATATTTCCTGTTAAATATTAGTTGGTTAGTGATTCTATCACAGGGCGCAGCAATAAGAGGTTGATACTCTATTGCCCTGTTGAGAATCGCTGTGTGTGCACTGTAGTGATTTTTTCCCCATAGATCCAGTACCATAAGCCTGATAGGATAGCCTGAAAGGATCTGTGGTAACTATGGGTGTTCCGCAGGGTTCAATTCTAGGTCCTTTCTTATTCCTTATCTATATCAATGATTTACCTTTTTGTGTAAGGGATGATCACAAAATCCTATTATTTGCGGATGACACTTCGCTTGTTTTTAAAGTTAAGCGTCAACTTGAAAATTTTGACCAAGTTAATTTGGCACTATCTAAGGTTGTCCATGTAAGGTTGGTTTAATGTTAATAATCTGCTTTTGAACTCAAGTAAAACTAAATTAATAAAATTTTCTACGCCTAATGTGAGACAGTTAAGCACCAATGTACAACTGAATGGAGTAGAGTTGGAACCTGTTGAGTCAACTGTTTTTCTTGGCATTACTGTTGACGCTAAACTACAGTGGGGCCCACACATTAACAAATTGTCTGGAAGGCTCAGTTCAGCTGCTTATGCTGTAAGGAAAATTAGACAAATTACTGATGTGGATACAGCCAGAATTGTTTATTTCAGTTATTTTCATAGCTTGATGACGTACGGCATTCTCCTTTGGGGAAACTGTGCGGATATTAATACAATCTTCTTATTACAAAAAAGAGCTGTCCGCGCTATATATAACTTAGGTCCTAGAGTTTCTCTCCGAGAGAAATTCAAAGAGATAAACATTCTGACTGTAACTTCACAATATATTTTTGAAAATTTACTTTATGTTCACAAAAACGAACCGGATTTTGTCAAATTGTCTGATCTTCACTCCCGAAATACTAGGAACAAAAATAATTTAACAGTTCATGCTACTCGCCTTCATAGAATAAGCAACTCGTTCATGGGTCAATGTATACGCTTTTACAATAAACTTCCTATGGATGTTCGTAAACTTCCCCTTAAGAAATTTAAATTTTTTATTAAATCAAAATTATTAACTAAAGGATATTACAGGATATCCGATTATTTAAATGATAGAAACGCCTGGGATTGAGCTGCTCGCTTATACAGCTATCGCTTGTGTTTTTTTTTAAGCTGTCTTTCACTTCTTTTTTTCTTTTTTTTTGCATGTTGTACATATTTACAATCTGACATGTCTTGTGCTTTTGCATATGCATTTTATTTTATTCTATTGACATGTTTGTGCTTAGTGCATATTCATTTTTTTACATTTTTTTTTCTCTACATTACTGACATGTTTTGTGCTTTTGCATACAATATTTTACACTTTGACATGCCAAGTGAATAATGTTTATATTACGATTATATTTTTCAATTTAATTATTTTTCCTTGCTTTAAGGTACACCTTAAATATACATTTTGTATCCATTATGCGGGTATATCATAAACTCTTTTGCTTGATTTATAATTTGATACATTTTAGTCTATAGTTATTTTGGGCTGGCGATCTGAGTGAGTTGTTGCCCCACATATCTTTATGGTGCCTCTGGCGGTATTGTTGTGTACCGGGTTGTGCAGCTCCCTCAAAAATGGTTGAGCTGCATGAGCTATTCGGGGCATGCTAGCCGTCTGCTGGCGCAGGCTTGCTCAGATCGATCTGGTTCTTTCTTCCAAAGACCAGTCCAGTAAATTACTCTGCATTTGTTTACACCAACTTATTAATTTATTATTGTATTATCTGGACTATAAAAGAGACTAAGACCCCCGAGTTTGTTTCGACATTTCTTCTCAGGGCAGTCAGTTAGGAAATGTCGACTTCATCTAGTTTAGGAAGACATTGTAAAAGTGATTTATATAGTCCTACTTGCAAGAATAAACTATTTCATTTCATTTCATTTCATTTCATTTCATAGCAGCCAGGGCTGCCTCCTGCTGTATGTGTAGGTCCAGGGGTAAGATCTGCAGGGCCATCTCCATTGCTGCAGTTGGTGTTGTTTTCATGCAACCGCTAGCAGCGGACAAAGCAAGCCTCTGGAAGCGTCCGAGTTTGGTAATTGCCGTTTGAAGTTCTGTTCTGGGCCACCAAACAAGGGCTCCATAGGCTAGCATTGGCCTAATTATGGCAGTGTATATCCATAATGTTATCTTAGGCGATAAGCCCCATTTCACGCCTAGCATCTTTTTGCATTGATAAAAGGCGATCGTTGCTTTGTTTAGTTTGTGTTCTAGATGTTTGTTCCAGAGCAGTTTACTGTCCAAAATCACACCTAGGTACTTGATTTCATTCTTGAGTATGAGTTCAGTGTTGAAGAGTTTCGGAAGTTTGTACGGTCCAAGAACTCTTCGGTTGGTAAAAAGTATTAGTTCTGTTTTTGATGGGTTGACAGATAACTCGTGCTCATTGCACCATCTCTCAATCACTTTGAAAGCTCTTCTCATGAGGTCACATAAGGTGCTTTCAAAGTTCCCAGATATCAAGATAGCTATGTCATCAGCATATCCCACAGTGTAGAGATTGTCAGCGTTGAGTTCTGTGATTAGTTCATTAACCACCAGGTTCCACAGTAGCGGCGATAGAACACCTCCCTGCGGACATCCTCTGCTGACAATGCCTCGTGTTGTGGAGTTTACCGTGAACTGTATAGCTCGTTGTTTTAGCATGTTGTTTATCCATTCTATAAGGGTTGATGGTACTCCACATGACCTTAGTGCTCTGGTTATACTCGTGAAGTTTGTTTTGTCAAAAGCACCTTCGATGTCAATGAATGCACCAAGGGTTGACTGCTTTAACTTCAGGGAGTTGCCAATGCGAGACACGACGTTGTGGAGTGATGAGTCTGTTGATTTGCCCGAGCTATAGGCATGTTGATTAGGGTGTAGGAATTTGGATAGCGATACCCGGCTGCGTATCTCCAGGTCTCCCAGCCTCTCCATCGTTTTTAAGAAGAATGAAGTAAGGCTAATAGGCCTGAAGGACTTCGCTTGGGTATAGTCCTCTTTACCTGGTTTTGGGATGAATAAGATTTTTACTTCTCTCCATTTCAAGGGTATGTATCGGTGGGCTATACAGGCTCGGAAGACAGAGACAAGATAGTCTACTATTAAGTTCCCACTCCATCTTAGTAGTCCTGGGAAGATGCCGTCCAAACCAGCCGCTTTGAATGGAAGGAAGGAGTTGATTGCCCACGTTACTTTTTCATTAGTGATTATTTTGTGAGCTACTTGCCAGTCTGAGCTGTCGGTGGCTCTCTCTGAGTATGGTTGCCAGGCCTGTTCGTTGGCAATTATGCAACCCGGAAAGTGTGTTGCCAGTAGTAGTTCACATGTTTCTGAATCAGTTTTTGTAAATGAATTGTCAGGTTTTTTAAGACAACCGATCGAGTGATTGGGCTCTCTGGAGAGGCATGATTTCACCCTGGTTGCCTGGTTGTTGGTTTCAATACTGGTGCAGAAGTGTCTCCAACACTCCAGCTTCCTAGTACGTAAAAGTTTTTTGAATCGCCTTCTCGCGACCGTGTACTTGTCCCAGTCGGTGGGTAACCGTGTGTTCACTGCTCTATTGAACAGCTTCCTGACCTTCCGTCGGTGTCTCTCCAGTTCGGGGCACCACCAGTTATGTCTCCCTCCCCATCTTGGTATGGTAAGGGGACACGACCGTTCATAGCTTGTCAGGAGTAGGGACGTTAGGTTGTTTACATGTTTGTCTATGTCTTGTATATTTATGGTGGTTGGTATCGATAGTTTGTCTACCTCGGAGCTGATAAGTCTATAAAATTTTACCAAATCGGTTCTCCGCGGTATACGTCTAGGTTGAGGTTTAGGTAGCTCCCCTTTGATTGCAAAGCGGATCCACCTATGATCCGAGCATGATAACTCGTTGGATACGTGCCAGTCCTGTATGTGATCTGACAGACCAGCAGTTACCATTGTTAAATCAATAATAGTTTGCGAACGCGCGTTGATAAAAGTTGGTTTTGAGCCATTGTTAACCAAGATAAGGTTATTGCTAAGTATAAAATTAAGCATATCCTCACCTCGAGTGTTGGTATTAGCGTTACCCCATAACGTGTGGTGCGCATTGGAGTCCGCCGCGATGATTAGCTCCAGTTTCTCCCTCTCACAGTAGTCAGCCAGAAGGCCGAGTTCTGGAGTGGGCACGTCCTCGTCACCTGGTAAGTAGGCGGACGCCAGGACGACGTCTGGTTGATTGTTTCTGGGTAACCTAATAGCTGTAAGGTTCCTTGAACAGAGTTCGTTTATTAGAAATGCTGGTACATGTTTAGGCAAGATTATGCAAGTTCTAGGGTTACTTACGGAGGTATCTAGTAAAAGTTTACCACCGGTGCTGCCCAGGCCACATATCTTGCCATTCCTGATCCACGGCTCCTGGATCGCGGCGATGGTCTTCGGATTGGTCTCCAGCAGTCTGCGTAGGGAAGCCGACGCTGTCTGACTGTGCTGGAGGTTAGCCTGGATGAGGTCAGTACGGCGATGGGGAGGAGCGCAGACAGCTGTCGCTGAATTCACTCCCCCCGGTCTCCTGAAACAACTCATCATCCGAAGTTAGTTGCACCGGTGACGGTGGATGTGTAGCTACCTCCATAGGGACGTGTGCCCCGGAGACCGAAACTGCCCCCGTCAGAGACGTGGGCAGCCCCGGCCCCGACGGCGCCACCCCCGATGTGCTGGCAGCAGTTGGTGGGGCGTTGGCCACCTGCGAGGGTCCATCTCTATCCAGGATGCGGATATAGATGTTCCCCATCAGGTAGTATAAACGCCGATTATGCTCTTTGATTTTAGAGATCTCAAACTCTGGCACACGAAAGAAGAGGGACACGCCTGTCGGGTCCTGAGTTCTTCGTTCGTGTGTCAGGGTCCAGGATCTGATGTTGAGGTGGCGGTTTTGCCTCGTGATCAGTTTCCTCAGTGTTTCCGTGTTGCCACTGTAGTCTGGTACATGTAGCAGACACGGAATCCTGTTCGGAATCGCCGATTGAGGCCGAACCACCAACCTGGTGTCAGGTACTGGATTTGTGATGACATCACAAGTTCCGGTCAGCCAACCCAGAGTGTAAGTGTCCTCGCACCAAGTTTTGAGGACACCATCCGAGAAATGGGCCTTACCCCGGAACCTGATGTCGTTGGGCTCGGTAGTTAGGGTAGCATCAAGATCCGCCAGGAGCTCATCTTGAATTTTACCCTCGATTTGTAGGCGGATGTTATCCGCCTGTTCTTGTGTCATATCCACGAAAGGCTCAGTCATCACGGCAACACAAAGCTCGTTAGCTTTGTATGATGCTGCCGCTTCCGCGTAACTGGCCGAGGTCCCTGCCACTGTCTGGGGTTTGTTGGGTTTGACCCTTTTACTTTCCCCAGTCGGTGTTACGGTTTCCTCTGGCCGGTCGCGCTTCTGGCCCTTCGTGGATTGGTTTGTTTTGGAACTCTTAAGTCCCTTGCCGCACCCAGAGCAGCTAGGCGCGGGCGCAGCAGTGGATCTTTTAGGCTTCGGTGTCCTTTTCCCGCCTCTCTCAACTGTGGTTACAGCGGGGGCAGTTCCAGGTTTCACAGGTGGCCTCGGAGCGCCGGTGACCAGCTTCTGCTGTTCCGGCGCCCTTAACGCTCTCCTGTGCCGTCGCCTTTTAGAGTTGCTCACGACCATTTTGAAAGTCGGCTCCTGAATGCCTTTGCCTTTTACTTAGCCTTATTCGTTGTGCTGTTTATATTGTACGCGGAGAAATGCATTATGACTTTAGAATGTTTACGAACGTTACTGGAATCTGTATATGGAAATACCGACAACTTTATTTAAAAAATGTGGATAATGGTTTTAAAGTTCAACGTTTTTGTTAAGGTCACGGTATATAAATGATATATAAATAAGTCTTATGGTAAGAGTCGGACTTGACTCAATTTTACGCTTGGTTAGAATGGCCCGTTTTTTGACCCAAGTCCCAAACGTAACTCCATTATACTCAACGTATAATAAGTGTTTAGTTTTTGACGCGATAACGTCTTATAAATCGATGAACACGCACGAAAAAACATGTAACGTTCCGCCTGAGCCGAGCGTGCATGCGAGAGCACGAAACAAGCGATTAGAGGTACGCTCGGCCTAAGCGTTTCGCTTGTGTCGAATTTATCTCTCTTATGCTCCATCGGCCGATGCCTCCGAGTAAAAGAGAGGCAGTTGCAGCACACAACCTATACGTGATTTGTCAACTGTTTATAAAGTGAAGTGCGAAGTTAATCTGAATTCCATTGATTATTACAACAAAAATTGCAGCGAAAAAAGGTTATTAATTCTTGCATCTTAAGAATTTGATAAGCAATATAATGTCATACTTATATTTGTTCTTTGAATTTTAAAAATTATATTGAAATTAACTATTAGCGATAATAATTCAATTCAATTCATGTATGCAATTTTTCATTAATGTTTTCTTATGACGTTATCACGTCAAATTATCGTCCGTAAACTGACTTTACAGACAACCAATTTTCGTATTGCCTGTTAAAGTATACACTATAGTAACTCTTATAGATTTCCAACTTAATACGTATTCATTTAATTAAAGCTACGTTGTTCATGCCCTGATTATTTTGCGTGTCAGAGTTAACTTAGGTAATTACTTCAAACTTAGTACTCGCTAAAGACCTCGATTTTAGGGTAGATTATTTAGTAGATTTTGTTTTTGATTAAACGAACATGATTAATCAAAAAGTACATAACTTCGGTTTTCAAACATACATTTAAATAATGAAACATGCTTAGTTCTGTGTAGAATCTAATTGCTTTTCTTTTAAGAGTTGTTACAATGGGATATGTTTAATCTTTCTCAATTTACCTACTATAATATGAAAAGATTTGGTATCTACTTAGTTTGCAAGCTAATAAGAATATATACCAGTGACCTATAAGGTCTGGGTCTCAGGTTTGGATCTGTGATTTGTTTTTTTGAATAGGCAAATAGATGATCAGCCTTCTGTGCCTGATACACCCCGTCATCTTTTTGGGTCTAAGGTATGCTGGTTTCTCCATGTTTTCCTTTACCGTAAGTCCATTGGTGTCCGGGGATCGAACCTATGATCTCAGGGATGAGAATTGAACGCTGAAACCACTAGGCCAAAACCTAATTTTTAACATGATATAATTACAAAAATGTTCCATATTTTGTTCATTTTTGTCGGTTGAGACCCGCGGAGAGAAGCGAAGCCCAAAAAAGGGAGCATTTGTTCTTGGTATTTGGTTAATATTATTTTTCATGAGATTTATAGTATGTCGATCCTTACGTATGGGTGGGTACTGACAGGTTGGTATACTATAAAATAATGTGCTTGGTTGCGCCGCCGTCGCGTTGTGTTAATTTAGCAACGGCGGTTTAAAGACATTAGTAAACATTCATGTTAAATCTAACAGCATTATAGCAAAATTTTAGACATAAGAGTATTCAAAATGGACCCACTGAGACCCATTAAGAGATTAACCTAAGTTTATACCTATTTAAATCATATGCGAGATCACACATTCCATAAATCTTAATATTTACTTGGATAATGTGTGTGTAAATGGATAAAATAATTTAGAAATTCTCGCTCAATTTTGTTCGAATCAACAGCTTTATATTGAAATACACTTTAGAAAAAGTCTATTTAATCATATTATATTCAATTTGTGTATTGCTGAGTTTCTAGCTTCTCTTTCATAGTGTAAATTATGTTGTTTTTTCTTCTTGTCTACAAACGTTATGAGTGAACCTTATGTGTAGTTATGTATCTAATATATAATGTTCAGTTTTAGGTTTAAATCAACCATACGTTTTAGCGGCAGTACTTTGTAATTTCCAATAGCGATTCCGACTTCAATTTTGAGTTTTTCTACCGCACGTCTGACCTTGACTCTGACGCGATCTTTTGATCTCGCGCTTACTAGACAAGACTGTTCAATTTTATGATTCACAATTACACAATTTTTACCCTTAACTTACATTCTGAAACAATAGACACAAGATTTCCGGGAAATGTATACATTGTACACTTATTGTAATATGAGATCACAAATGCTATATGATATATCCTTCCCAGTAATAACGTCGTTACGGTCGTCAGGTTTTTATCAGCTGACATAGATAAAAATTAATGTAAGGAAAGTTGAAAAAAACTTTTAGAACACAAATATTTACTTTAATAATATAGCATATACCCCAATATATATTAAATGTATATTTACGTGATATAATTAGCATTTAACGAAGAACGAAGTAATATTAAACAACACTCAGTTTTAAGAATAACTGGAGGAGCGTACGGGTATGAGGCGGCATCATATCCGCCGAGAAGCAATGGTGTCTAGCGAAAATTATCCGACGACTCAAATAATAGACAGTTAAACTTACCTAGTTAGTTAACAGTTACGTAGTGGCCTGAAGAACAAATAATTAAAAGCTCAACAAACCTGGCACTCAACACCTTTGGTCAGGATGCAAGGAAGAGGAGTCGGAAGTGTCCTATATCAGAATAAATAAATTAAAAAAATAATTGCCTTTATTCGAGTACCCTATAACTACAGTTAGTCCATGTCTTTTAAGTTTTACACTAGTAGGTACTCGACCTCCGACAGAGTGAAGGCCTCCTCCAGACTCATCCATTTGTCCCTTTTTGTTGCGACAATTTTCCAGTTTTCTCTCGCTACCCCTTTTATTTCATCTTCCCAAGTTTTTGGTGGGCATCCTCTCTTTCTTTTTCCCACTGGGCCCTTCCAAGTAAGGGTCTTTTTGACCCATCTGCCATCACAAATGCGGCCAAATCAGGATAATTACCGATGACATATTAATTAATATTAAAGTACTGGATTTATTTCAATAAATATTCTGGCAGTGAAATAGTAAAGTTACTTGTGCCATAAAGTTCATCTTTTATTCCAGTATTATCTCAAGGGCCTACAGATCTTTATGTTTAATCAACTAAATTGCGGTAAGCCTCTGTTTATTGCCGTCAGATCATAAAGATGCCACAGAATACAATTGAATTGAGTATTCAAGTAAAAACGTTGATATTAAAAATACATATAATCATATAAGTTTCATGTTATCCACAACTTACAAATTTTATAGTGTTTAGAATCGCCTCTCCCAGGCAACCATTTTTAGACGTGTTCAGATACAAAGATGTGCAGGAAATGCGAAAAATATAATAAATAATTTTGTAGCGAATTATTTGAAACTGTTGATTGTGTGATTACATTGATTGGGTTTAAAAATGGAATTTAATGTCAATTAAAAATACACTAAAGTTATATCTAGAAACTTAAATTCATACAATCTACCAAACAAATTCCATTATACTATTTAGATTTTGGTTATGATTTATTAAATCTAAATCAAGAAAAGATCTATTGTAGTATGATATTCTATTGTGCGGAAACAGATCCATTGTTGTCTAAGTTGTATGTATAATTTTCGCTTGTGATTACATTTTGTTTCAAGAGATATTGCAGAAGTTGACAGAAGTAAAAGCTTTCGAGTTTGAACATAGATTATTTCTAGAATTTTATATGTTTTCATTAAACAATATAACACTTCAATGAGATTTATAGTTCATAAATAAATCTATAGACTCAGGAAAATATTTTACACACTGTAGGCTTTTACATATATTCCAGTACGTCTGTGACGGCCCCTCATGGGCCATGGAGCGGACTTGCAAATTATTAACCATATAGTGAAGTAAAGGCCTGTATTCACTTTGATTAGTGATTAGGAGAAAACAAGTGTGGACAGCGACTCTGATTAGTTGCCTGCGTAGTAAACTGATTAGAAGCGTGTTCTATTTTGTATTATGAATGGGTCTTCTATTAATCCATATTCGAAACCATACTTTTCTTGGTCTTGCAAGTTCAGCTTCCAAAACTTCTTCGGTTTCAGATAGTACCGCGTTTAATACTTCTTTCAGTACTTATTCCAATTGCAAGCGCGTTTCTCGATGTTCGTCCAAACTTGCTGATCAACAGTTATCGACATCTGAATTTATAGAGCCACTAAACAAGAATTGGACACTAGTTGCACTACACACCTGCACTAATCATCCTCAATTACTAATCACTTGCACTCGCACTAATCAAAGTGAATACAGGCCTTAAGGGAAAGCAAGTACAACATTTGAAGCTATTGTAATATTTCGGAATTTAAACGCTTTAATATTTAAAGTCATTAATGTCAGGTATAAATAATTTTTCATATAGTTGTCGTACCGATCTCAAACGTAGAACATCTACTAAAATAAACATTGTGTTACTTCTAAAAGATTCATCAAGTAACAATTTAATTATTTTAATACAATTAAATTACTAAACTCGCCCGTTGTCACGTTCCCTTGCTTTGTAATAGAAATGCAAAAACATTTTGTTGCGAACATTTTCAATCTGAATTTACGAACGAAAATACCACGTGAATATTTTTGCTTTAAACGATTTAAAGGTTACATGATTAATATACACATAACATCGCACGTTTTTCAGCTACATTAAAAATCTTTAAATCGTTAGCCATTTCTCCCCAAATACAGAATAACTATGTTGTAATTTTTTTCTGAATGTGTTGTGCGGACTTCAATATCGTTATGTCAAGGTGCGCGTCGCTGCTCACGTCTGCAGCAACTAAATACTCAAATAACGAAAATTTTGACTACTTCACCTAGTAAGATTTAAAAATCGGCAATGGAAATACCAGTGCAAATATATAAAGACCATGAATTACGGATAAAACCACGCTCCTTGTCTAGTAAAACCCTCGAGGTAAAAGCCAGTACTTAGTAATTTAAAACAATAGATGCACTTCATTGGTTCGCAGCTCGGGAGCCAATACTCAAGAAAAAATATGAAAGTATCCCCTACGTAATTGTTAAAATCCGCAATTAAAACACTTTTTCAAGCTTAACTGCACTAACATGCTAAAGAAAGTTCGTTCCACTCTCTTCAAAAACTATATTTTAAGGTCATAAGTGCGCTTATGAAGATGTGAAAATCCTCAATGCCAATACCGGGCCAAATGAAACTGCTTTCAAATTCCAAGGAAGTTATGGGTGCGCTTCGCCGCCTCGTAGGTCGCGTGGCAGCGTCGAGAACAAATTTTTAAACATTTCAAATAATGACAGCTTCACCTTGAAGATTTGAAAATCCGTAATAGAAATACGGGTCCAAGTATAATAAAAAAAACTACATCAAGGAAATAGGTGAGCTAAGCTGCTCCAAAACTTACATGGAAGCACTTGTAACAATATCCCCTAAGTAAATTTTACTCACACTTAAGCAAGTTTAAAAGCCCTAAACATTACGAATAAAGTGTATTTCGCAGGAAAGTTTTTAACCCTACAATCACTAGGTAGATTAGTTTTCCGAGAACCATCTGGTTTTCAAGGGGGTACCGGGGCTTCATCTACCTAGAGTCTAGACTGTTACAGCTGATTCCAGAAACATAACTAAGTGCGAAGAAACTCTTTCTTGGATTCTGTTTCTGAATCTTCTTCAACTTAGTAACTGTATGCTTAACGGTAGGATATGGTGTGATCAAGTGTATAACAAAATTAACGACGTAACTTCGACTAGCTCTGTACTCTGTTACAGCAATTAAAAGTTAATAAAAATAAATCTTTGTTCACTTCGACCCGGTTCAGTTTCTTGCGCAAAATTTGTGTAAAGTTGAACTTTCGGCTCTATTTACAACTAGTTTGCAACTTTAACGTATTGCAAAATGGGAATTAACTGGAGATGTATGCAAGAGAGATTTTCTTACAACCAAGAATAAATGCAATGAATGATTCTTTTGAAATTTTCTGTCCAACACCCTCTCATTTTTCAATTTTCCCTCCACACATACAGCCTGTCGTCAAACACTTATTGAAGTATCTCGAGGGGAGCAGAAAGATAATCTTACGCGCGGATCAGAAATATTGGGCAGATATTATATGTTATGTTACATCACGTTATGTTACGTTATACGTTATGCTTTGCTAACTTTGCTACGCTATGCTATGTTACGCTTTGCAATTACACATTCAATGGGGAACGAAACCTGATGTTATAATGTTACGCGTAACAGTTTAATCCAATGTATTGCATTGGCGAAGAGACTTGGCTGGATCATGAAAGTTTATTAGATCTAGGAGTGCGGAGTGTCAGTACAATCAATTAAAGTACGGCGTTGACCGCAATTATTCATTGTAGTGGGTACAGTTTTTATGTATTCGGTAACGTAATATGTGCAAGAACTTTTTTTGGACAGCCTCGACTCTTTGTGCTTCGTATGTCACATTACTTTGTCTCCTTATTTATAAACGTACTTACTCGATGTCTCAATTCGGAAATAAGCGACTCTTGTGTATCAAAAAAACATATTGGAGTTTTGAGATGCGAGATCTTACCTCGCGAGTTTTAACTACTTTGTATTATATATATTTTCTTGTATAGTTGCAAAATGACACGAGGGTGGCATGGATACTTGAAACGATTTTATTCTGTTGTATGTATTCGTTACGTCAACGTAAACAATATGACCTGTTGACTTTTATTCATACTTCAATTCATACACTGTGAACAACGAACCCATTCAAATATCTTTTTGTCACTCTACAAGTTCGAGTTGAAAATCGTCTCGAAATTTATTACAGTTCACTGATATTTTAAGCCATATTTTAAATAATAAATTGAAGTTATTATCCAATGTCTCGCCAACAGCGCTTAAGAGACAAAACTTTCTAATTGGATGATTGATTGGTTTTCTTTTGAAGAGAGGCAATGTAATAAAAATTATGACAAAATTATTGTTTCAATAATAGCGAATTGATTGAAACTTTTCGATGTTATAAATGCGTAGGTTTATAACAAAGTTAATGTAAAATGATATGACGGAGTGAACTACTTAAGGCAAAAGGAATAAGAAATAGGGTTATACTGGCAAAGAGGAAGAGATAAAGGTGAACTACAATAACGAAAAAGCACGATCTGAATATTAACAAAAACAGGACGTGCTGATAAATTATTGAAGATAGTGAATGTAGTGAGTTTGATGGCATTAGCCGATTAATTTTGACATTATTTGTAAAGGCTTCTGTTTTGTTCTAACGCTCAATCCAACTAAGAGGCATATCCGATATCTTGTTACACCCTCGCGAGGGGGGTTTTAGGCCCGTTCATGGCGTATTTCTCCTTTGGGTGGTGTATTTTATTTCGCACTCTGCTAATACAGGGCAGCACGGGGGCGGCCTAAATACTCTGATGAGGGCTGCAGCGGCAGGAGACAGATCCAGACAGACAGACAGCCGGTATCCTGAGGAACGACGCTCTACTCGGACACCTGGAGGTGTCAAATCCGATGGTATGAGGACAAGGAGTAATTATGTTACTGTTATTATGTTATGTTAACGTTAATTTATGAGTCCTGTGACAGTAATGTGCTTCAACAGATATAATACATTTTTATAAAATTAAACTCTAATACCGTAGTTACCAATAAATAAAATTAAAGAACCATTTCTAATTTTATTAATAATATATTCGTCTAATTTCCTCTGCTTAATCCTCTGCTTCCTCTAATTAATCTCTGCATTTATTAAGGTATAAACGGTTCAATTAATAGGTTTTGATTATTTGCGTTACATAAATCAGTGTCTCTTTTCATCACAGCGTAAAGAGCATTTCATACGAAAACACGTATGGTTTTTACTAAAGCATGAAAACAAATTTAGTTTTTAATAAAGGCTAAGAATTTGAACCTTAGTTTAATTTAATTATTAGTATTACAGAAAATGCATAATTAATAACAATATTTAGGACTAGGTTAAAATAGACTGCAATATAATATAAACTAGCTGCGAACTTCGTACCGCCTTGTCAATGAATGTCGTGTAACGTAATTTATCATTTTATGAAAATAATACAATTAATACAAAATAAATATTAAGTTCATTACTGTGCCTTGATTTTTTGTAAATTTAAGTAGGTACTAAGTAGCTTGATATATTTTTCTTAGTTTTCACAAAATACATTTCTAAACGCACGCATAAATATTTGACAACCAATATGTCAATTGTTTTTATTACTGACATTATTCTAAATTTAAAATCTAAGATCTAATTTTATACGAATATTGTGGATAAATCTTGTCGATTCGAAACCTTGTTTAAATACGTCCTTTAATTTGAGGGTAGAGTTTACTGTATCGACGGGATGAACATTAAATGTTTGACCGTTATTCTAAATGAAAATTGGTCCAGCCCTTCTCGAGTTAAAAGTTTTCGAAAAAGCCCGACTTTGTTACATACTCGTATTAAACTGTTTAGGTAAATAAATTTAGTACAAAATTTGACGAAATGACTGTTTACATGTTTCAAGTAGAAAATCGTACAATTTTGTACAATTGCCTGGTGCAATAAATTAACATAATTAAAAAGCCGGGTAGAGTGATTTCAAAGGGAACCAATTGAGTCGTGTTCCCGGCTGATATGAGTTTTCATTCTCATTTGTGTATTGGAAAGCATGTATTGCACGAATAAGCTTGTATTATGCTAATGGCCTTTGCTAGTTAAGTTTATCGTTCCATTTATTGACTTTTATACTGATAAACATAAAATAGTATAGCAATTATAAATTATCATTAAAAGCCTATGTGGTATATTTGTCGCAGATTCTCGTACGTAAATTCGGTTGAAGCGTGTTACAGTCGATAAATGGACTATCCAA